>JASAOM010001046.1:6670-130227 GCA_030849085.1 Borovskyia barvae
CCGGAAGAACGGAGGATCCCCCCGCTCTGATGTGCGTCTCCCCCTGTTCCCTCCTCTTTCCCCCCCCTCCCCCCCTCTCCCCTCCTGTTCCACAAAAGTTTCACGCTTTCGTGGTGCCGCTGCCCAAGTGTCTCGCGTGTGTACACATCGAACTACACGAGCTTATATATATATATATATATATATGTATATATATGCATAATATCCGTATGCGCTTCTATGCCGTTGTTTCATGAAAAGGCACCGTAGGATTCGAAAGAAGGGGATTGATCAGGTGATTGGTGCACCCGTTTGTTAGTGTGTTGGTGTGTGTGGTGCTCTGTGCCTGCGCGAGGCCTCACGCCTCCTGTTGTTCCTCTCTCCCATTCTGTCTTTCTCTGCGTATTTGCTCATCGAGCTTCGCGAATTCTCTTGAGATTTTTTCCCAGCCTCTGCTTTTGTGATTGTTTACCTCGATGCAAGTTTATGGCTCGCGCTCGATCTCCCTTCCCATCTTTCAGTCGTTGCCTTTCTTACGCATGCACGCACGCACGCACGCACGGTGACTGTGTCGATGAAGTATCGCTTTCGGAGAGAATTTTTTGTCTTCTTTTATGGCGGCGCGTGCTGGACGTCGGAGATGATGAAGTTGGTTGGGTGAGGCTGCAAAAAAGAACAGAAACAACGCAAAGAAACTCGACCGTTAGCGACAATGAAACAAAGGGAGACTCGATCGGCGTGGGTGCTACGGTCGTTCTCCCACTGTTTCCACCCACCGCCTCCTCTCTGCGCCGTTGCCCCTCTTCTCTCTCTCTTTTCATCCCCTCCTTTTCCCCATTCTCCCTCCCCTCCTTGCATGGCACTCGTGCCCATCATTTCTTTTGTTTCTATCCTCTTGTCTCCAACCCACTCCGCCGGTGTCTGGTATTTGGGAGTTGTGACGGGGCGGGGAGGAGAGAGGGAAGGCGGAGCTGGCGAACCTTCGCTGAGGCATTTCACACAAGCGCTCACGCACCTGCGCAACCGCTCACGTGCGTAGACCCTGCCCTCTCCCTCTTTTATCTTCCGAAGCTCCAAACACGTTCCTGCATGTCCACCTGTTCTCGATGTGGGGCGCTCCTTTTTTTCTGCCTTTCACCGGAGATCTTCTCCCTTTCTCCTTGTGCTTTCCCCTTCTTCTGCTGCAGTGGTAGTACCTGCTCTCTGCCTCCCTTCTCCTCTTATTTTTCTCCATCTTTCTTCACTTCTGCTCTTGATTTTTTCTCGTTCTCCCCTTCTCTCCCTCCTGTTCGCCATCATCTCGCTTTCTGTAGAAAGAGGGAACACATGCGTGCACGCCCACGCAAACACACACCGACGCCTGTGGAACAGTGGAGTGAGTGCGAACCATTTTTTTTGTTCTGGAGCTCCTGCTCGTACAGTGAGCAGCTCTCCCTTCGTCTCCCCCAATCCCCCCTCTGTCTCCCGCTTCTCTTCGATGGCCCTTTCCATGTGTTGGGGACCATAGAGAGAAGTGAAGGAGTAGCGGGGGGCTAGAAGAAAAGAGTAATGTAGTAGGTACCAGTAAGTAATTAGAGAGATATAGGAAAGGTGTATGCGTTTGTGACAACAGCTCATTCTATTATCATTCCTGTCGTTTCAGGAAAGTAATAAACCATAGGAAAAAATAATAATTGCACATAGTGGATTTCTCTTTTTGTTTTCTTCCTCGCCAAGTCTGCCTCCTTTCTTGTGAAGGTTTATAGGTGTGTGGGTGTGGGTGTATCGCTGTGCAGTCCGCTGCCGCACGAACGGCACGACGAGCTGACCATGCGATCTTCTGCCTCTCCTCGTCTCTTTTCTTTTTGTCATACGGTGTGTGGTGATGGGCTCGTGCGGGCAGTGGCTGCCGTTTGTGTATTTTTTTTTGTGTGCCATGGCGGAACCCACTCTACTTTTACCTTTTCTCTCTCTCTTGATATATATATATATATCTCCCTTCGTAAATATTTCATTCCCCTCCCATTTTCTTCTCTTCTCCTCTGACGCGCGAGTGCCAGGAGCCCAGCATCCTTCATATATGTGCACAACTATACATCGAACGACCTCTACGGGAATCGGCACACGCCTTCACGCGCCAAGACGGTGCAAAGCCTTGCCACTCGAGGTACATCGTTTTGAGTCCAATCTTACCTTATGTGGTTGGTACGTCGCGGGGTAGATATCTGTATCATTGTCGCGGACTTGACCGACTTCTTTTTTTTTTCCGTATGGCGTAGCATTCCTCTCGCTCTTGTTCATAGTTCATTTCTCGGATGCTGCTGAGGTGACGGCTGATGGTGGGAGAGAGACTGGGGCGGGGGGGGGAGGAAGGGGAGAGGGGCACGGTGGGTGAGGGTGGGTGCACACATGTGGGGGCACCGCCTCCCCTGCTTCCTTTCCCTCTTTCTTGGGATGGTAGACATGTGTGCCTGCCGAACGTCGCGCTTTGGACGGCGTGCTCCTCCTCTTTCTGATCGGAGTACGGATGGGGACTCTCTTTCTCCTTCTCTCACTCTTCCTAATATCGAAGGATAACGAAAGGGGGATTGGGCGCCAGGTAGAGAGTGGGTAGATAGCGGAAAGGCGAAACAGAACGAATAAGCGATCCATTTCTGTCGGTCTTGCTCAGGCCCCCCCCCCCTCTTCCCCCCCTCCCCACTAACTCCCCTCTCTTTTTCCCTTTTTGGATACCCATGAACCTCAAAAGCGGCACTTCATCTCGCCCGACAAGGGGAGGATGGCGTCCTCCCCACCTCTTTTCTTGACTTTCCAGTGTTGTAGCAAATTAGGAGAGAGAGAGAGGGAGAGGGAGAGGGAGAGGGAGATACCGTACCGTGACAGGCATAAGAAGGAAAACGAAATGATGTGCAAAAATGGGACCCCCCTTTTTTTCGGTGTGTTGTTGTGGAGATGTTCACGTGGTACGCTCTCTTTTTTTTGGGCCTCCGCTTCCCTTTTGTGTTTTTTAAAGAAAAGAGTCTTTGGAAAAGATAGCATGGCGTACATCGACGTGCGTCTCGTCCGCCCTTTCCTCCTTCCCCCCCCTCCCTCATCCCTCTTCTTCCTCTCTTATTATTATTACGGATTGATCTGAAGAAAGTCGAACTGCTTTTTCGGTTTCGTTCGCTTTCGGTACAGGATGAGTCGGTGTGGATGTCCTCCTGCTTCTCCACCCCCACCAAAACCACCCATAGCGTTCCAACAAGCGCCATTCTATCCACGTTTTCGGTGGTGTGTTGGAGTACGCCGTACCGAACGTTACTCGTCTTCTCTCTTTTTTTTTTCAAAAAATATTGCTCCTCCCTCCCTCTCTCTCTCTCTTCCACCTGAACCCTCCCTTTCCTCCCCCCCCGTGCGTGCACGCCTTTCCAACGAAGCTTAGCTAGGAACGTTTATGCAACATGCGCACACGAAAGAGAAAAAAGCAAAGAGGACCCGATCCCTTCCCTCCTTCGCTCCCCCTTCTCCCACCACACTGGTCCAGAAAAGGTTCGGAGAAGGACCCAGTGCTCACGAGTGCTCGCCGCGTGGCTTCTCTTTCTTTAGGGTTGCTCCTCCACCATCTCCTCCTTCGTTATCGCGCACCCGCCAAACAAGGAGGGAGAGGAAGGAAAGCAGGGGTGGAAAGAGTGTCAGCGTTCTTCCCATCTGACGTACGCGCAAGAGATTATTTTTCCTTTCTTCTTTTTCCTTTTTCAAGATCTTCTCAACTGAGATGTATGCGGATCCTTCCAAATGCACCGTAGAGCCCATCCCGTCCTGTTTCTCACTCCTCTTTCTCTTCCTCCTCCGTCACATCAAATTGCTCCAACTTGTAAATTACGTGTGTGCATCTATCCAAATCTCAATGAATGCGCCCTCCATACCCCCCCCCCCCTCCCCTCTTCTCTCCCCTTCCTCCCTTTCCAGCTTACGTAACGGGAGCACAGCCGAACAACAAAAGGTGTACGACGTCTTCCTTTTTGCCCCCCATTCCCTCCTTCTCTCTCTCTAAGCCATTCCTCAACGTGCCTTTGGTGGCCTTCCCCCCCTTTCCCTCTCTTATCTCTTCCTCCGAGTTTACTTTACCCCGTCTTGCGTATCTTTCTATTTGTTCTCTTCCCATTCTACTCAACATATATATATATTTAGAGATAGATACATATCCGACTCGTTTTTCCCCTCTTCGCCCTTACGTCGAGGCAGAAGCGGCGACCGACCACACCCAAAAGGAGGAGCGTGTGTGCATCGAGAGGAGGGGGGAGGGAGGGTGACGAAGTGCCTTAACTTCTTGAGAAAACCGGAACGTTCCAGCGAACAAGCGTAACCCATCGCATCAACCCAGGAAAAGGAGGATGGGAAGTAGAAAGGTGTGGAGGGAAAAAGTTTTTTTCGTCTGACCTGAGGCGTGGTGAAGGGAAGGGTGGAGAAGAGCATCTCCACAGCGGCCCCTCCGTTTTGCGACAGGAGAGGCAAGGGGACCCTTATCATACACCTTAGCACACACACATACATACACACACCTACGCATTAAAACATAAATATATATATACATTGGCTGCCATTCTTGGGGCTTTCCTTTCTCCTTTCTGCCCTGAGCCGCTGCTCCACTGCCTCTTCCTCCCCCCCTCCCCCCCTCACGCTCTCTTTCTTTCTCTTCTTCCTTCGTCCTCTCCGCATTCGCTCTCCTGGGTCCTTCTCGTTTTCCTCCAGCGACCATGTCGCGCAGGACTTTCTTAGAAAGTATGCGGAAGGAGGCGCGTGATCGTGGTGGAAACGACAGTGGGCGGCGGACGCACACCGCCCTCGTGTTGGAAGATCCGTGGCCATCTACCCGCGAAGCTATCGCTCCTCTAGTACATGAGGAGTCCGAGATGAGGGAGGTGAGGCGTGCCCTGAATTTCACAGCTTCCACCACCACCGCCGACGGTGCCACGCATGACATGCCGGAAGGCACCCAACCGTATCGGACGACGGAGCGCGCCAAGATCCCCACCAGCCCAACACTGCGTATAGGGACTGACCTGTATAACATGGGTGCGCTGGAGCGTCTACCGACGGACTCGAAAGTGGAGCGTACTCCGTCCGCCACGCGGCTCGGCTCACCCAAAGCTGCGCGTTCTCCACCTTCGAGCCCTGACGCTCCTCAGCAAACCACATACCAGCTCGATGGCTCCGCGAGTGGTCGTAGTGCACGGAGCAGCAGCCAGCAGCCCCCCACACCTGCACTGAACCACCTAGAGCATGAGGTGGGGTCAGAGACCCGTAAAGGGCTTGGTACTCCCCCCAGCCTCTCCCCCGACGCCGTCTTTCACCTCAGCCAAGACGATCGTGGGTCGCACGGAGACGGCCCGGCATCCACGGCAGCACCTTCGACGACCCCCTCGTCGGCTCGCCGAAAGGGTGGAAGCGGCCATATGCGGCGCTCCAGTCGCTCCATGGGCAGCACAGCCGACTTTCATGCCTCCTTCGACAGTAGCTTCATGGCGCGTCGGCCCACGTCACATGCGAACCCGAATTCCAGCCAACGCCGAACCTCCCTCGCCGCTAACTCGCCTGCATCGCAGTCGCTTCGCAGTACGACCACGCGGCAGAAGCGCAGCAGCAGTCTCGGCCGCATTGAAGCCTCGCTAGTGGCCCTCCAGGTGGAGCTGGCGACGGAAAAGCGCAACAACATTAATGCAGAACAGCACATCATGACGCTCAACCGAGAGGTCGAACAACTGCGGCTGGAGAATGCACGTCTTTCGAGGGAGCTGGCTACCGCTGTGACGGCCGCGGCGCACGTCAGTACATCGATACATCCGACTCTTTCAGATTCCTCGAGCGACGCATCCGTCGCTGCGGCGAAGCGAATCGAGGTCCTCGAAGCCCGCCTGGGAGAGCTGTCGCGTAACATGGAGACGAAACAGCAAGAGCTCAACACAAAGGACGAGCGGATCCGCTTGCTGGAGCATAAGCTGGCTGATCAGCTGCTGATGTACCCGGGGGTGGGTTACATGGGTATGGTACCTTCCATGTCTGGATCGATGATAATGGGTGGGGTGCCGCTGACCATCGTGCCGTCAGCTTCTCGTAACGCTGCGTCTGGAGGGGAGACAACGCCGCCGCAGCGGAAGCCGTCTCGCACACGACAGGGTGCAAACGGGAGTCGAAGTGACCTAAGTGTCAGCCCTTCTCCATCTCGCCTCAGCCGGCAGGCGGAGGCTCCCGATGCGATGATGGCGGCACCCAGGTTCGGCACGATACGGTCTGTCGTCTCTCACAGCCGGCAGGCAAGTCCCTTAGACGACGTCGAAGGCTCGCGCGCCAAGTCTGCGGTGCGCACCCGCAACATGCCGGGCGAACTCGGTAGCCGCGACGGGGCCAGCCCACAAGACGAGAAGGCGTCAACCAGATCAGGCCCCTCCGCACCGCTGCCGTTGGGACAGGCAGCTCCTCCAATCGAGAAAGGGAGGCGGATGTCCGTCGGGAGTGGGGGTGTTCGCCGGCCCACCCCTCGGCAGCCTACCTTACGGCCGCGGGCTGGTTCAGTCGCCTCACGACCTGGTAGCGTGGACCGTTACAGGAATGGAGGAGGGGGGGCGGCGCTGAGCGGCAACACCACCGCCAGCCTTACAGCGTGGACACGTGCCGTTGTCGGTTCGCGTGACTCTTCAGGACGGCGCAGCAGTCACGAGGTCGTTACTTCTGGCGACCGAGAGGATATCGGTGGTGCAGCGGCTGCGGCAACGACCACGGCGAGATCCGCTAGACAAGGTAGTCAGAGGTTGTCGCAGCCGCTCGTTCGTAGTGGATCGGCTGGCGTTCCTCGCCGCCCATCCGTCACCCGACGCTTCTCGACAGGG
Organism: Borovskyia barvae; assembly: GCA_030849085.1. NCBI lineage: Eukaryota > Euglenozoa > Kinetoplastea > Trypanosomatida > Trypanosomatidae > Borovskyia > Borovskyia barvae. Next base: position 13,498 of record JASAOM010001046.1, read on the forward strand.
TCTCGCGACGAAGGCGCTTCCAGGGTGACACGGGGTACCGACCTCACCTCGCCCCTTCATCGACAGTCGAGCGCTTCTGGGGGAGGAGGACACCCCATGCGCCGCAGCATGGCAACGCTAGCCAACATGGGGGATCAGCGTGCCGCTTCACCAGGCGGGGCGGGGCACAACGGTGCTGCTCCTTCCATGTACCTCAACTACCGTCCGACGCCACGCCCCAGTTCGGCGACTCGCTCGGTGGCGCAGCAGAGTATACGTTCTGGGACGTCAGCTCGGCCTCGCCCACAGATCACTTATAGTGCGGACACGGACACGTCCACGATAAAAGGCACGACGACCACGGTGGTGTTTCGCAGTAAGCCACGGGTTGGCTCTGCCATCAACTTTTCTCTCAGCGAAAACCCGTATTTGCGTGATGGGGCACCGCTGCTTCCGTTGCAGAGCACTGTACCACCTTCCGCACCGGAGACGCTGCCTTCTGATAGTCTCCCGGTCCCCGCAGCTCCCCTCGAACCGGAGGGGAATGCCCCGTAGAGGTGGGGACGTGAGAGGGAGCCGCACGTAAAAAAAAATAGAAGGAGGCGTGGTCTTCACCAAGCAGAGAAGACGGTGGGGGGAGAGGGAGGCGGAAGAAAAGGAGGAAGAGACGGGAGATGCAGGCGCTACGACTCCCCCCCCCGTTCGTGTTCTGTAGAGTCGTCGACGAGCTTACTTCCGTTCGTCCCCCCCCCACTATTTGTTCTTAACGGTTGTGTTTGTCTTTGTTGTTCTGGCTGGCGTGGCGGAGGGCGATTCGGATGCACTAAGCTCTTTCACCGCTCGTCTTTTATATTTCCCTCTTCTCACCTAAGGTGTTCGAGATCGCCTTTTTCTTTTGCGTCCCTGCTTTTTTTGCTTTAGATTGGGGAAGCGGGGTTGGTGGGCTTGATGTGGCGTATGCGTATGCGTATGTGTGTGTGCGTGTGTGTAGGGTGTGTAGGGTGTGAGAGGGAAAAGGAGCGAGATCAATTGGCAGTGGATGAAGGGTTTGCCGCTACGTTCGGATGGTGGTGTGCCTTCCATAAAATAAGAGGGTGGATGCCTTTTTCCTGCCCATCTTCTTCGTATTTCTTCTGCTCCTCCTCTCCTTTGCTTTCCTGGTGCTCTCTTTTCCGGAATCTTCCCGCAACTTCGCGGACTTCCTGTGAGTTGCCGCATTCACTACTACGAGGACGCCTCACGCGACTGCTTGCTTCTTGGTGGTAGAGCTCTGTCCCATCTTGGCCGAGCCCTCCCCTCTCTCCATGAGCGTTCCATGATGGGTTGGGTCTTTGTGCAGGGATGGGCACATGCGAAAATAAGTGCGGGTGTATCGCTCACTTCTCATCCCCAACATCCCCTTTCTTCGACCTTTGCCCTCGCCCTCCCACGGCTCCACCGCCTCCCTCTTTTGAACGGCTTCTGCTCTGAGATGAAGAAAAAAGGGGGGCCTGGAACGGCGTCCCCTCTCCCTTCCCTCTTCCCCCGCCTGCCTCACATACGAATACAAACTTATTCGCCGTTCTTCCCCTCCCCTATTTCTCCTCTCAATTCCCCGTCGATACAGTCACGTAGCGTAAGTCCTTCGGAAGAGTAAAGGCTGGGAGGCGCGCGCATTCGACATCAAGTGTCGCATCTGCGCAACGAAGAAAGAAGAGCGTAACGACCCTGTCCCTCTCGAAAGACGGTGGCCGTAACCGCTTCCCCTTCTCCTCGATATCTTCGTCAAGGGGGACTGGGTAGCGTCCTGTCCTCCTGGACTGACACGAGCCGACCGGGGTGAGGGAGGACGGGAAGCGTCGGAGGGACTGTTCCGCGCCTCTCCCTGGAGGGTGTAAGGGTGCGCGTGCGCCTCAGCCGATCCCTTTTTTGTTTTCCTTTCTCACAGCTGCTCCTGGTGTGGGTGACTCGGGCGCGTTGATCGAAAACGCCATGGATGCGACCATTTCATCGATGAATGGTGGCGCTGCGGTGCCCCTCGCAGACGGCCCCTCTACCCATCAACAGCATCGGCACCGCAGTTCGAGGCGGCACCCCTTCATCAAGATCGAGCCCCACAGTCTCGTCTTCCCACCGCCGCACTATGGCCGCTGCATCCAGAATGCCATCTCCATCTACAACGTCTCCAAGCAGCCATGCGTATTCAAGATGCTCAGCCAAAATCCAGAGCGTTACGTGGCGAAACCGCACGCGGCGGTGGTGGCGCCGGAGTCCGCCACGCGAGTTTTCGTAACGCTGCGCGACATGAACACCATGGGCATGAAAAACCTGCCTGAGGATTCGGTGGACCGCTTCCGCTTTTCCCTGAGGCTTTACGACCCAGCCACGGTGAGCCCGCAGCTGTCGCCCAAGGAGTTGTGGGACGAGCTAACGGCGCATGGGGCACGGGTGGACCACGAGGAAGACTTGACGGCGTACTTCACAAAGAGAGAGACCCCGGTGGGTGGCCTCGTCACGTTCTTCCCGCCTACGTACATCCCGGTAACGTCGCACAGGTCTGCGGCGTCCGCCACCTCTGCGGCGACGTCGACCACGGACGCAAAGGGGTCTGCCCCCCGCCTTCCTCCGGCAGGCGAAGAGGGAGCAGAGCTGCATGGCCCCCAAGGCACCACCACTACCACCACCTCACCCACTAAAGAAGGATCAGGAGGGGCGGCGACGTGGCTCACCTTGCATGAACGTACGCGAAGGTGGTGGGTGTGTGTGGCGCTGGGTATATTAGGACTGTTTGTACTTGGTTTGGCACTCATGGTGGGTTCTGGAGATGGGGAGGAGAGGAGGGACACGATTGCAGCGCCTCTCGGTTTACGGCATGACACGCGGTGGTCCAAGGAACGTGTTGCGCACCGCTCTCAGCCATCCGCCCAAAGAGATGGGCACCCCGTACGTTCCTCGGTAAGGCACCCGACGCCGCCACAGACTGCTTGCGAAGATCCTGCGCGTGAGGAAAGGGAAGCGGCGCGAGGGCACGGGCAAGAAGAGCTTCCGGAGGAAACGCCCCCTCCGCACGGTTAAGCCGCAGAGACCTTCCCATATGAGGTGCCAGATGTTGGAGAGCTCCTACCCGAAACAACCGAGGCCGTCGACGAAGTCTAACGCAGCGAGGTGGAAGGGTATAGAAGGAGGAGAGAGAGAGACTTCGCTAGAGCGTCTGATGGGAAGATGGGCATCGCTGAACCCCACAAAACCCGGTCCAGCACCGATGCTCTCACTCCCCCTTCCGTTTTCTGCATCTGTGTGTGTGTGTGTGTGTTCGATGGACCTCTCGCGGTCGCCTCTTCTACCCGCAGTGGTTTTCGCTGTGCTCTCTTGTAGTGTGTGCGGACGCCAGAACACTTATTTGTATGGCTCCACTCGGCCATGAATGTGGCTTTTACCTTTTTCGGTGTTGCGCGTTGGTCGGACAGGCTAACCTACGTGTCCCTCCCGGCAGCACTGCCCCATCTCCTTGGTGGAGACAAGGGAGATACACACACACACACACACCGACGCAGGTTAGCCAGCACGAAAACGCCTCATCGAATGGCTGCGTACTCTCTTGGATAGCTCACCTGCGAGCGTTTCCGCCTGCGCTGACGCGCCGTGGATGGATTTCGACGGAGCCATGGTTCGCCGACCTCTGCTGTCGGCGGAGAAGAGAGGCTGGAAGGGGTGGAGGGAGAGAAGTGAATATGCTCGAGGTGATGCATGGAAAGGGTAGCCGGAACACACGAACAGCCATGAAGTCAGCAGGAGACAGCAGGGGAGGAGGGATGGTGTCTGTGGATACGTGACGGGGGCCAACAAAAAACAGAAATGCGATAGGAATGCGTGAAGTCAAAATTATGAAAAAGCGTTTGTGGCGCTCGTGCGCGCATCGATCTTTACAAGCGCCTTTGTATACCTTTGTTGTGTATGCGCGTGCGAGTGTATGTGTGCGGTGCTTGGTGTACGCGTGCCACGTTGACGTAGCTCCTCCTACGTATCTTTCTCTCTCCTTCTATCTTTCTATTGCTACGTCGAAGGTCCACAAGCGTGCCCCTCCCCCCTCCGAGGTAAAAAAGGGTGGGGTGGGGTGGAGGGCTGAAAGGAGAACGGTACTTCTCTCTTCCGCGAACACTCCTGCGTAGGGAGGGGAGGAGAGGATGGCGGCCTGGAGGGAACCGAGAGAGTCACAGAGGAGATGAAAGAGAAGTAGCCCATGCACGCCTTACACATCGCCATGCTTCTACTTGTCGAAATGTGCTTCGTAACCCGCGTGTGTGTGTGTGTGTGTGTGACACACCTGCTCTTGCGCCACTCTCACCATCGAATGCGCGCTAACGCCCTCTTCTCCATAATTCTTCTCCTCATCCTCTTTCTTATTATTTTCAGGCGAGCGTAGCGGTGGGCGGAGTGGTGGGGAGGAGGGAGTGAAAACGAGGGACCGCTATTTCGTCCCTTTCTCTCTCTCTCTCTCTCTCCCTCTTACCTGCTTCTTTCTTGGAAAACAAAATGGAGTATCGGTGCTACATCCTCGGTGATCCAGTCGCCGAGCCGGGGGCGTTGCTCCGCCGCCTTCTCCATGAACCCTTCCCCCCGGCGGAGGAGCGCGCGCTCGCCCAACGATCGTTGCTGTCGCTGCGCACGACAGAATCTTCTCAAACCTATCGCTACCCCGTAGCGGTATCGTTGCCAGAACTGCGCTCTCCCCGTTCCGGGACCCTCACAATGCCCAACCCATCCATGCCGTCGGTGGATATCACTGTTCAATTCGCTGTGATTACCGAGCCACGGGAGCTGGAGCGAGTGATGCTGCGCCACTACAGTGTCGCCTTCGCCACAGGAGGTCAGGGCTGTCGAATGGATCACAGTGCGGGGCTGACACCGGTCTCCTCCATGCACGAGCCGGCCTCCTCCGCAGGGGCGTCGACGGTGGCGGCACAGCAGGTCTACACGGAAGGACCGGCCCTGCACGCCCTACCTCACGCCCTTGTCCTCACATTCAACCCATTCTCGCTCCACTCGTACTCAAAGCTGAGGGTGGCTTGGGCCCACTCCTTGCGCCTCCTACGCCAACGGCGGCAGGCCCGACTGAGTCGGTGCAACAGCCAGTCGTATCAGGGGCTACCTCAATCGAGTGCTTCGGTGGTTCAGCTGCCCAACGCGTCGCGGTCCACATTTGCGGGGTTTCCCATAATGCCTTCTGCTACGAGCAGCGTGGCAGCAGCCGCTGCAGCGTTCCCTACAACACCGACCGTGGCCTCGCCCCTCTCTCCGGCAGTTCCCACGGTAAACCTTGGGGTTTTCCCTCCGGTGCTGCTCGTCGCAACTCGGATGGAACTCATGCAAGAGTCGATGGAATCCACGCCGTTGGTGCGTATCGCGTCGTCTCTGAATGTGGCGGAGACGGCCCAGATGCTGCAGGCTGCTTCTTATGCAGAGGTCGGATTCTACTGGGATGAGAGCCTCGATGCGCTGCGGATGAGTATCGCTCGTAGCTGCATAGGGGAGCTGGCCAACGCGCCTGCCGTGTCCTATAATGCCACTTATCGCGCTCGTCAAATGACCATCTCGCGCGCGCTGGAGGCCGTACAAACGCAATGGTACGACGAGGAAAATGTCAGTGATGAGGAGCAGGACGGCGCCGAGGCGGTGACAAGGCCCTCCACCGCAACCCTACCGAACTCGACGTCGTTTCCCGCCTCTGTGGCTGCTGCTGCCCCCATCACGGCGAGGGCTAGCTCGGCTGTGGAAGCGGCAGAAGTGAGCTTACCCTCGGTGGCTCACGCTCTCCCTTCCAAGGTGGGCATAACGCAGAGCGTTGGATGGACGGATATGTTGGCAGCCGGCACACCGGCTATTACGACCGATGTACCGGAGCTTCTCCCTGTTCAGGGATCGTCTTTGCCCACAGCGATGGACTCGGCGCATTCAAATTGTACCCCACACAAAAGCGACGGTGATGAGAGTAAGAGCAAGCCGGTGCAGCCCTTTCCTGAACCCGATCTGCAGTTCCCCGCACCGGTAGAGGACGCCAGTATCGCTTTCCCCACAGACACCGTCGCGAGCAACTCGGTGACCGGCGATTCCAGAAGCCGAGGATCTCTAAGAGGATGCTCACTGCGGCGCCGCCTCGCACACACTCTTGCACCGCTTATGGTGTCCTCGACTGCGGAGATGGAGGATGAGAAAGGAAGAGATGAGAGGCCGCCGTCACTGTCCTCACCAAGCGTGCCCACCGCTACGCTGGCGGTTCCACAACCCTCCTCCCTCTCCACGGCAAGGTCGAAATGGACGTGGCGGCGACACCGCCGCACTGGCCGCACTTTTTACGTCGAACGGGCGTCCGGTAAGTCGCAGTACGCACATCCCCCGGATTATGACGGGCCTCCGCCACCGGAGGCGCAAGCGGAGAGGGCTGTGCGAACCTGTGAGGGAATCGGAGCTTGCGGAGATGATGTCTCTATGGCAGGGGCACCTGCTACCCTTGGAGAGGGAGGGCACGATCTTCTCGCTCCCGACGCGTGTGACCGTCACGAGGGGAGGTCGGTTAAAGATGACGTCGCCACTAGTCCAGAGAAAGGCGGGATGTTGCTGCCGTCGGCAGCGCCGCTCCCTGCGCGGGAGAGCCTCACGCAAGATGTGGCGCCAGCGCAGCAGCAGGAGCGGTTGCAGCTTCGCCGTGCCCAGAATCAGCGGTTGGAAGCCCAGGTGCAGCATCTGCGCGTGCAGCTTGAAGAGCTGCGTGCCCAAGCGGAGGCGAACGCGGGGCAAACACAACGCATCGCTCTTCTTCGAGCTGAGCTTGATGAAAAAGAGCAGCACTTTTCTAGGCAGGTGGCAGAGCGAAACGCGCAGCTGGCCACAGCCACGCTCCAAACCACCTTTGCTATCGAGGAACTCTCAGAGGCTTTGCAGCCGGCGGTGGTTGCCGTGGCAGGGCCTCTTGGGGCTGCAGGCACATCATCGTATATCTTTACAGATGACGGCGCAGCGGCGGCGAGGGCCCTCTACGAGAGCCGCACCGCTGCGCCGCCTGCTCCCGTACAGCACGTCCGCGAGGAACTGCAAGTGGCGTTGAAGTCCCTTGAAGACGCCCTCTCGCGGCGCGACGTGACCGCCGAAGCGGTGAAGACACTGCGCACCCAACAGGGGCGCCTATTACAACTTCAAAAGGCGGAAGAAGCGCAATGCGCGGCACTCACTGCCCAAGCGGTCGACCGGAACGAGGAGCTCACCCGACTGCAAGGGGAGCTGTACGCGGCTCACGAAAAGATCTATGAACTAGAGGTACAGGTGAAGGAGCGGAATGTCGCGTTGACTCTCGTCGAACGTCGGCGGCAGGATCGTTTGGATTCGTTGCTGGCGGCGCAGCGTCGCACCAGCACACAAGCACAAGAGCTTGAGCGACTGCGAGAGACTCTCACCGTTGCCAAAGAGAAGTTTCGTGCGGCATGGGCTCGCTTTCACATGTCGCGGGGAGCGTCTCGCACCGCGGCCCTGGAACGGCGGAAAGAACTTCTGACATCGCTGGAGTCCGCGACAGCCCGTTGCGCACGCGCACTGGTGGAAAGTTTTGCGTCTCTGGACAGTGTCTGTCGCATGACGCATCAGCTGCAGTCGAGCAGGCGGCAGCTGAATGCAGTTCAATTGCGTGAGCGACGGCACCTGCTTCGTGCGTGTGCAAATGCGGAGGATAAGTTAGGCTCGCTGATCCAGGCTCACTACGCACCATCCGCAACGGATCATAACGACCCTGACGACGAGGTTGCGCGAGAGATGGCCACACTTCTGCTGGCCACGGCGAAGGAAGCTTACGCAAGCTGGCAAGCGCATGACACTCGCGTTGTGGGACCGCTGCTCCGTGAAGCTGCCCGTGAGGAGTCCCGGCTTTGCCAAATAGTGGAAAAGGTTCGCTGCAGGCCGTATTGCGGTGAGGTGGTGTTCGACGTTGTGGACGGAGGAAGCATCCCCGACGCGTCCAATGAAGCGGCTGCGTCAGTCGAGTCGAGCCAACTCCCTGTGCGGTGGATGAGGGAAGAGGTGCAGCACCTAGGCCGAGTGGTAGCACGAAGGAGCGCGGCCGCCTTGCACGCGCTCTCCCGATATGATGACATCGCCATCGATCATCACTCAGCGAGCTGTCACCGTCAAGAGAATGCCCAGAAGGGTGGATGGGCAGGGCTGTTCTCACGGGAAGTAGCTGGGACGAGTCTGACCAATGCCGATGTGGTGCGTGATTGTGAGGACGCTGTCGCGCGCCGCTTGTGGGCGCAGTGTCAAGGTCTCGCCCATCGATAGGCTTTTCCCAATCAGACCTTCGTTTCACTATGCCAGGGAGAAGAGGGGGCCATACGAGGCTGCTCTTAAGGAGGTCGATGGACGATGGGAACATGCCTGCAACGTGTGCGTGCGATCAACAGTCGGTGATGATCAACGGATTGTGGTGCGTGCTGCCTCGACTGTAGTGCCCTGGTCCCACCTCTTCCCGCTCGAATATCCTTGGTAAAGCCAACACCAGCATCGCCCTGTGCAGTTGTGTGCATGGCCACCAAAGTACCTTCTCCATGCCTGTGTATGTAGCGGCTTCTCCCCCCCTCTCTTCCTCTCTCGTTTTCTCTCGCTGTTTTTACTTCGTGTCTCTTTCCATGAGCGTTGACCTGCAACCGTGCGGGGAGCCGGTCTGGAGGCTTTGGAAGCGGTCGCGTTCACCGCACGGCTCGGTCGGGCGAAGCGCTGGAAGGGGAGAGATGCAGTGACGTGTGTGCGTGTGTTTGTGTGCCGGCGACTTGCCTGCGAGGTGCCTCTCCTCTCCTCTCCCCCCCTCTCTCTCTCTTTCTCTCTTCCGTGCATCTCAGCTCTCCTCCTCTAACTCTTTCCTTCCCGTTACGGCGTTTCTCTGCTGCTCTCCCTCCCCTCTTTGCGCTGCTCTCCTCGCTATCACGTCTCCTCTTCGCCTCCTTCTCTCTTTTGGGGCTTGGAACTTCTCCCTTTCGTACCCCCCCCCTCCCCGCTCCCTCTGTTGACGCACGCTCGCTTCACTGTCTTGGCACATAACATTTCGTGGGGTGCACGGGGCTCCTCTCGAGCTGACTGCTGCCACATCTCTGCGGGACTTCACCACCATCCTCGACACCCTAACAACGCTGTTGCGTCCTCTCGGACACCCCACCCGTCCGAGTTGTTTCCCTTGTTTCGTTAGCGAACAACTCGCCTTCACGATCGCCTCTTTTTCTGTCGGGTTTCTCTTCCCTCACGACCTCCATCCGCACCTTATCTGACACGCACCCGCATCTCCACAGGTATCTTCCTCATCATGGCCTCTCCCCGTTCTGCTCCCCGCAAGGCTGCCGCTGCGCACAAGTCGCACCGCAAGCCGAAGCGCGCGTGGAACGTGTACGTGAACCGCTCGCTGAAGTCGATCAACAGCCAGATGTCCATGTCGAGCCGCACGATGAAGATCATGAACTCGTACGTGAACGACCTGATGGAGCGCATTGCGACGGAGGCTGCCTCGATCGTGCGCGCGAACAAGAAGCGCACCATGGGTGCCCGCGAGATCCAGACGGCTGTGCGCATTGTGCTGCCCGCTGAGCTGGCGAAGCACGCCATGGCGGAGGGCACGAAGGCCGTGTCGAACGCGTCCCGTTAGACTATCGGTAGGGGCGTGTGTGGGTGTGTGCCTCCCCTCCTGAAAAGGTAGTGAAGGGATAGAAAGGTACTCGGCGTGGTCTCCTCAGAAGCAAGTACCGGGTGGAGGGGACGGGTTGAGAGGGAGGGGAAGAGGACGCATCGCCACGTCTGCGGACTCCGGGATCGCCGTCATCCCTCCCTCTCCCTCTCCCACTTCAACTCCATCTTCCTATCTTCTTCCTTCCTTTATAGATACATATGCAGAGTCTCTGACTCTCTTGTTTGTTACTCTCTTCTCTCTCCCGTTTGTTTCCATCGAGAATGTTCTCTCTTTTTGTTTTCGGTTTCTCCGATGCGATCTTCGACCTGCTCAGGTGAACTTTTTTTATTTCCCTCGGAGCGTTTTGGCAAAGAACAACAACAAAAGGAGGACTGTTGATCCTCTCTCGTTTCTATCCTGCCCCCTTCCCGCCTTCTTCTCGAGGAGAAGCCTGAAGAGACAGACAGAATTTTCGTTGCGCTCGTTGGCGTTGCTTCATCGACGTGTGTGTCCGCGTTGCCCTCACATCCCTCTCTCTTGCCCCGATCGTATGCTTCTTTGGTATGCTCGGCGGATGTTGGTGAAAGGACACACCATCGTGGGGTGGGCGTGTGGAGGAAGCAGAGCGGGGGGGGAGGGAACGGATGTGCAAAGTGCGTTACGAAGGTGTGCATGGCGAGCTGTTCGTGTCTTCTCTCTATTGTTTCTCTCCCGTAGAGGAGAAGGGGGAGGCGGAGGCGCAACTCTCTAGAGTTCCTATTTTCTGCTGCCTCGATGCTCCACAAGTGCGCGCTTTTTCTCTCTCTCTCTCACACACACAGTCTCCAAAGCGATGTCTCTAAGGCCACTCCTCCCTTTCTTTTCTCCCCTCTTTCTCTGTCCTCAACACACACACACACACACACGCGCGCGCGCGGAACGGGCATGACTTTGCCTTCGTATGCGGACCTCTTCTGCACAAATACGTGTGTGTGTGTGTGTGGGTGTGGGGGGGAATGCCATTGCACGCGGCCGGGTCTCCCTTCCTGACCCCCACTCTTCTCCCCTCTTTATCCGCCTATTTGGTGCTCCTTCACAGCTCTCTTCTTCCCCCCCATTTCTTCTTGTCTAGTCCTCCCTTCTCCTCGTCTGCCTGTCGCTGGTGGTGCTCTCAGGGTCCGGTACCTCTTTCTTTTCGTGCGAACGTCACGTTGAGCTCCCCCACTCCCCCATGTAACAACGTGTCCTTGGCGCGGTGTTTGCTCAAAGCGGTTGCCCCCCTCCCTCCCTCCCTCTGTGCCTCACCCATTATTCCGTGCACTGCGAAAAATGGTGGCAGTAGCAGAATTTGGCTCACCTGCCTCCGCATTTATATTGTCCCACTAGGGTTTGTCTCTCACCCTCTTCTTCTTTCGCTTCTCGTGTTGTTCTCCTTTTCCCGTGCCGTGTAAGCTTCCGTGTGTGTGCGTGTGTGTTGGTAGCAGCCGCCGACGCGTTCTCGCCTCCTCCGCTGCCTTCTCAACACGTGCATGCGCTTTTTCAGTGTTCGCCTCCAGCAACGGTGGCAACGTCGTCACGCGAAAGTGGTGTGCCGGAGGTGATCGCCGAACCACAGAGCTTTTCTGCGCATACGCGTGCGGAGACACGAATGCAAGTTGAAATCGAAAGCGTTGCACTTTCGAGAATCGCGCGCACACTCGAGCATTTTCTTGTCTCTCCCGATTTTGCTTCCCACACTCGCTATTTCGTTCTTCTCTGACCTCAGCTGGTGTAAGGAAGGGGTGCGCTGGGTGGTTCCTCCATCGCTCAGGCTTCTCCAAGGCGGCCTCCTTGTCTTCCTTCCCTGCCGTCGTCCGCCCTCGCTTCCTCTTCTGTCGGAGAAAGTCGTGGGGGCCCGACCTTCCGCAGGGTCCCCCCTTCTCCCTGTTGACGACCACGAACCGCTGTTGTGTGCGGTGGCTCCTCTGCTGGGTGTGTTCTGGGCAGGGATCAACATGATTGGATCGCACTCCTTTTTCCATTGGTTGACCATCTTGTACGCGCGTGCGATCGCGAAAACCTCTCCCACCTTGCGAGGAGCGGAGGATCTATGAAGGGGCGTCACGTTACGGTGGAGGGGTGGGACGGAGAAGAGTTGGCCTCTACGGGAGCTGCCTGCGCTGCGGAGTCGGTTCAGGTATCGGTGCCAGCCCTCCACAAAAGCGGTGCCAATGTGCCGGGTGGTGGCGCCACGCCCGCCTCCTTCACGTCTTCCGCATCCAATACTTCAACTTCTCCGTATCTCTTCATGGGAGGCCTGGGCCAAAGCGATGCCTCCGTTCCACCGCCCACCACCGCTACATTGGAAGGGGCGACGGTCGACACGCCGAGCAGCGCATACGAGGCAGCCGTCTGTGGGGAGTTGCAACGCCTTCTCGATCATAGCGAGGCGATATGGGCGTACACCATGAATCTTCCGCGTATTATCTTGCGCAGTATCGTGCTTGACGAAAACTACGCGATCGCTGTCACATGCACTATGCTTCTCCTCTCATGTGTTCTGTATCCCACGACGCAGACGATTCTGTGCACGATACTGTTCTTCATCCTCTACGGCATCTGCGTATTGCTGCAGGCGTACCACTTCTGGGCTTGTGTGACGGAGATGAAATACCGAACAGCCTCGGTGACGGGCGAGGTGCTCGCGCGGTGGTGGCGGCGTGTGCAGGAAATGCCGCTACGACGCAGCCAGACGGCGAAGGAGCGGCGACGTGTTTTCGTCGAGTCGTTCGCTCAGCTGCCGGCCAAAGCGTTTCGCATGGTCGCCGTCGTGGACGAGCGGACAGATCGGCTCAAACATATCCACAAAAGTCTCATGGTGAAGGCTTCGAAACGCCTCGATGAAGTGACGCTGAAGGTGCACTCCTACCTAGAGCCGACCAACATCTGCAAGCTCATTGATGTTATGCATATCACACTGGAGAGCGATGCGATCGTGCTGAGGCCGCTGATCGATCGGGCTCGTCCACCACGGCTACCCAACCTCCTCCTGCCAAACAAACTTTTTGTGGAGGAGGAGGAGGATACGACCGATGATAGCGATCACGAGCACGAGTCTCGCACCGCGCTTGGTGGCGGCAACACCATATCGGTATCGCGTCACATGGAGCATTTCGTGCATCGCGTCTTTCTGCTGGCCTGGGTGGTGGTGATCGTGTTGACGGCGGGCACGGGTGCTGCTTACTACTGCTGGACCGGGGCCCCGCTAGGGGAGGGCGTCTTCATCGGTCCTGCGGTGGCCGCCCTGGGGCTGCTACCGCTCAACGCCATCGTCCTCAACCGCGTGCTCATCTTCTACGCCAACGTGTACCTGGATAAGCTCTTTCATTACATGGTGTCCCGACGCTCCTACACGCTGGAGGCGCGACTCCCGCGTTTCTCGTTTCGCACGACGATGAGCACCATGCTGCGGGTGGTGTGCCGCCGGCCTCCACCGAACGGTGGCCGCAACCCTCTTGTCTTCTCGACGTCTCTGGTGGACGTCTTCGGCATGGCCACGGTCGTGGCGATGCTGGATCAGGTGGGCATCGTCACTGATATGGTGCTGGTGCCGAAGCAGGTGTTGCTCCTCCGGCCGAGTCCAACCCAGCTCAGCTCATCCGACAACGATAGTGACGAGGAAGGCACCCTTAATGCCGTCACTGGATGCTTCTCACCGCGTAGTGAGCGAGAAGCGCGCGAGCGGCATCGAGACATGCGCAGACAAATCAAGCGAAAGAAGTATCAAGAGCAGCGCTTTCTCGAGCTTCGATTGGCCCCGTCGTCGCGAACGGATTTAGCGGTGGAATTTACGAATGAGGAACGACTACGGCTGAACTACAATCGTCACCTCAACCCTCTCTGCCTGGCCATCCTCGTCCATGCACGGGCGAAGGAGCCGACCCAATTGGCGACGTGGACGGAGCCGTTCCGCTTCTGCGACCGATCACTGCTTTGGGCACGTGCGCTGCATTGGATTCCCCGAGCGTGCGGCTTTCATGACAGTGTGGCCCGTAATTTCCTCGTGCTCGCGCGGATCTTCATCATTCACACGGCCTCCAGGAGCGGATATCGAGATGCGCACCCCGAGCAGGCATGCTCGTACTTGGTGGAGGCCGCCGATGGTGCGCTACATCTCTTCACCATGGGTACCCCCTATCTTGTCTGCCGGCACGCCACCACCCACTGGACAGGCACGACGATAGAGCCGTTTAACCAACGTGGCAAGGCGGAGGTGCTCTTCATGGGGAAACATCAGTGGGAAGAGGGGGCAATGCTGGAGACGGTGGCGCTTTCGCACCGCATCCTGCCCGAACGGTACCGGCCTTACGTGGCGACGCTGCCGCGTGATCCACATCGCTACAGCGAATACTTTTTTCGTAACGGTGTCGAAGTGAACAGCACGACGGCACGCAGAGCGCAAGCGACGCTGCAACGCCGCCGCCGGGAGCGTGCCACCGCAAGAGCGGCGCGTAGCACCGGCGCCGCCGCTGCTGCAGCAGCAGCATCAGAGAGTTGCGATGGGTTGAGTGGTGGGGTCGAGCGGCTTCACAGCTCTCCGTTGTCCCAGTATGGACAGGTGGGGGTGAGCTCCCGCATAGATGCTCTTGATTCTCTGACGCCGAGGAGCGCTAGGGCCTGCACCAACGTAGGACCAGCATGTGTCGACGGCGGGCTGCCTGGTGGTAATGCCGTTGGCTCTGAGATGTGCCGCAAGGCAGCCGTCGATGATTGCGAAGATTTCAGGGGGGAGAAGGAAGAGCAGGCGCCGGTCTGCGACAGGGCAGCCGCCGAAGAGCCAAGGGGTAGCTCAGCCCTGCGCTACAGACATCGCCGTCGCTGTGCATCTGTGCCACCCCTACGCAGCTCTGATTCCCCTCGAAAAATGCCACCACGGAGCCACTCCGTCGGTGCGGTGCCGATGGAGCCCGTTGAGGAAGGCGCGGAGGAGGAGCAACTCACCGCCGAAACCTTTGTGCGTCTTCTGGCAACGACGTCGCACACCTTCTTGGGACTGGTCGGCCTGCAGGACTCGGTGCGGCCCAATGTGCAGAGCACCGTGGCACTGCTGGATGAATCAGGTGTGCGCTGCATGTACTTTTGTGCAGAAAATGAACGGCAGACGAAGAGCTTTGGCAGTCGGGTAGGACTAGAAACGGATTGGAACTGCTGCATCTCGCTGAAGGAAGGTGCCGTGGCGTTGGATCCGCACAGCATTCGAGCTCAACTCCCTTTCGGGATTAAGTCCATTCGGAAGCATATCCTCCATGTGGATCCCATACCACTACAGGTCAGTCTCTTCTCTCATTCTCTCGGGGTGTCGAAGCGGGCGATGCTATCGGTTTTACAGGATAACCACGAGGTTGTAGTAGCAGTCGGCTCTGTCTTCAACCATAGCAACGTGCGCAGCTTTGTGCAGGCCGACATGTCCATTGGGGTTCTGCCCACGCGCTGTGGCGTCAATGCAGAGAAGGACGGCACCCTTAAGCACAGCCCTGTTGTCGAGCCCTCCGACTTTGCCGTGGCGAACAGCCTCAATCGTGACATGCCTCTCTACCGTAACGTGGCGGAGCTGATCGGCTGCAGCTGTTCGCTGCGGGCCCCTCCGACCACCTCCATTTTGCCCATTGTGGCGATGATGATCCGTCAGGCACGCCTGCGACTCAGCGGCATCGGCAACGGTGCCGAGTTCGTCATGCACGCCAACGTTTTCCTCGTCATGGTGAACACCGTCTCGCTCATCGTCGGGGCGCCGCTGCTCCTGACCCCGTCCGTGACAGTTTTCGAGCTTTACGTGTTGATACCGATTTTAGCGATGTGCTGCACCTATACGGCCTATGCCGGCATGGACCCAATGCGGGTGATGCCCTCGCGGCACAATCATTTTGTGCGCCGCGCCATCTTCAGACACAGCTGCGTGGTGTGGTGCCTGCGCTACGCTATCTCTCTCCTGGCGCTCGTGGTGCTGGGCCTTACCGCCTCCGTACAGATGTGCCAGTGCGGTGTGCTGGACCTTTCGTCGATGGAGGACGACGTGTGCATGTCCGCAGGGCAGGGTTACGTGGCGCTCACCTTCAATTATTGGCTGATGGTGCATTGCTGGACGCACATCAGCCGTCATCACCCTATCTCCCTCACCTTCTCCCTCAAGCTGGAGCACGGACGGCGCTCCACCTACCTCTTCCGCTCTTTTCGCTGGGTGGCGGTGAGTGGGCTGGTGACGGTGCTGAGCGTTATTGTGGTAGTGATCGACACTCCGATGAGCGCCCTCCGCGGTACCTTCTTCCCTTCCATCACCCACTTCCTTGTGGCCCTTCTGTACCCTCTTCTCCTGCTCGTCCTCGACTGGCCGATCAAGCGATGGCGAGAGCGGCGCTTCACCAACATGCAAAAATTTCGCAAATTGTCGTATGGCACCCGGCTAGGCATGCACTCGCCCCGCGGCGACTACGAACCGGAAGGCATATCCTACGCGCATCCCACCAGCCATAGCGGGGAGACGGAGGGCGCCGAGGCGGTGAGCGTTCATCGGGCGGGGCTTCTCAAGCGCATCAGCGAACGGTTCTACCGCTTTACGAGCCTACGAGGGGGAAAACTGGAACTAAATTGTGTGTGCTGCGATCATATCGGCGGCAACTACGCGACCTATCACACCAGCGCAACTGTCTGACAAGGAAGAGGGAGAGGAGACGGAGGCGGCAACGTCGGGCTCATCTCACGGACCTCTCCGTCTTTCTTTCTCTTTCTTGTCTTGCCACTCCCTTCCCTCCGGCGAGCGCACCGTTGCTCTTGGGAGACCATCGAGGTGGAGGTGGAAAAGCGCTGCAAACACGCACACACACACACACACACGCATCCACATCAGAAGGAAAAAGGGAAAGAGCGAAAAGAAAAGAAAAATATGGTGAACACACAACAGGTGTAGGAGCATGATGGCAGAGACGGTTTATGGGGGAGCAGCGGGTGATGTTGGCATGTGTGTGTGTGTGTGTGTTTGCAGCTGGTTGCCTTCCTCTCCTCCCGTTGCGCTACTGTGTCTGTTCGTCGTTGTGAGGGGGCGGGGGAGAGAGAACGAGAAAAAGAAGAGGTAGACCCCTGAAAGAGATATCATAAGGAGGTATACAAGAGAATGAAATTGCAAGGAGGAGGAAAACATTTTATGTACCCTTCTTCGTGTGCGATGAGAGTCAGCAGAAAGCCTGTCACCTTCTTCTTCACGATCAACGTCACATCTCTTTTTCTCTTTTGTGCGCGTGCACCTCGCTCCATCGCCTGGTGAATCTCGTCAGCGGGGAAGTAGTGGGGCTAAGAGAATAACAAAAAAGAAACGCGCGGTTGGTAATCCGCGGAATTTTGGCACATGGGGGGGGCGGTGATACGGACAGCGGTCGCAGCAGTGCGCCAACGTGTTGCGCTAACCACAGGGATCGTACCGTGGTCGTGCACGAATGCCGCTCCTCTCCTCTTCTGTACTTAAGCGAATTCGTTTGCTCTGAACAAGTGTGCGAGTGCGCGTGTGAGGATCATGCTCGTCATGAGGCTGCTGCACCGCTACTCCTCACGTGGCGCCAATGCCGACCTCGCCACACCGCGTTAGAGGCACCCACCCGCATACCTGCCTCACATCTAGAAAAAGTAAGCGATAAAAAAGAAAGGGGTCACGCAGGCGGTGGAAGTTTCTGTAGCTCCTCCTATCGCGCAGTCGCATAGACATCTTCGGGTGCAGGCGGTGCTCCACTTCTTCCGTGTGCTTTCTCTCGTTTGCGTGGGCCGAGAGGGGTAGTATATGTGGACACGTATAGATATGTGTCTGTAACTCTCTCTAGGTCTCTGTGTTGGCGCTAGAGAGCTCTTCGCGCTGCAGTTGGACGAGGATTCATGAGAGTGCGATGGTCTTCATGCTATTTCCTAGCCGCTTTTTCAGTGCTTCACTAAAGAGAAGAAGAGATAAATAGTTCACAGACAACTGCATCAACGTAGACTGCCCCCAAACTCAACAGTTTCGCCAACGTCCTCCTCCTCGTCCTTTGTGCGTGTTTTGATTATTATTGCCTTCCCCTCTCCTCTTCTCTCACACTCACTTCTCCTTCTCTGCAAACCCCCACCCGTACTTCCACACACGCAGACAAACACACACACACACACACAAACACACACACGGATGCTAGGCTGCACACTCGACATTCAATAGCTAACGCCACGGGCACGTCATTTCGACTTGCCTTCACTGCCTGAAGTCCTCCTTGAGGCGAAACAGCAAATTCTAGGACTCTCCCCACTTCCTGCTGCTGCTGTTGCTGCTTGATGGACGCCATGGCGGATGTCGAATTCCTTCTTTCCATGCCTTCTCCGCTGGAGGGGTTGGAGCAGTACGTCCAGCAAAACCAGTTGCAGCTCGCCTTGCCGGAGGCTGAGCAGCTTGCTAGCCGCTACTACGCGGCGGTGGAGGTGCACCTTCGAGGTCGGAGGACGGGGTCCGACACTGACGACGACGACACCATCACAGCAGCTCTCTGTTTTGCCCTTCGCCTCTTTAACGCAGAAAACTTCTCTGGTGAGCTCACTTCGGCAGAGCGTGAGCGTTACGGAGCGGTGCTGCGCCACTTTGGTGGTGTTGCTGCGAAGGAATACCGCAGCCCTGAAGAGGATGAAGAGGCTGCCGCAGTTTCGGGACCGCAAAGCGCTTCCCCTGCACCCCCCATCGAGCAGCAGCGAGAGAAGCTCCGCGCGGGCCTTCTGCAGCGGATGCTAACAACCGATGGAGAGATGGCGGCGGCGGCGATGCGCCTTCCTGGGCTTCTGTTGGGTGTCGTTGGCATCGCTCGCGCAGAGCGGGAGCCGGGTGTGCCGTACATCCCGCTGACGTCGCTATGGCGTCTACGTGCATTCTTCCGCCATCAGCTTTGTTTGTCTCACCGCTCTAACACGCTGTTTGTGTTACTGGCGGACAGCGTCGACGCCATGATGCGGCTTCCATCAGAGGATCAGACGGTCGAGATGCTTTTAGAGATCGGGCATGTACAGTGCTTCTACCATCGGCGCGACTTGGCGAAGAAGACGTTTGACGAAGCCGTGCGAAGGAGTGGTCTGAGCGTAGAGGAGTCATCGATGATGGGTGTGCGGACGCGCTGGCAGCAGCATCAGCTTGTGCAGATGGTGTTGAATGCCTTCAGTAACCGCCCGGTGCCCCCGTTGTCCACGATCGAGGAGCAACCGAATACGATCATGGCGGAGAAAGATGGGCACGATCTGCTCGACCGCCCTCGCGAAACCCCCGAGGCGGACTTGTCCACTCTCACTCCCCTTCATCCGGAGGACAAGGCCATCATTTTAGCTTTGTGTATGGACATTCGTAACAACAATCCCGACCACGGTCTCACTCAGCATCACATGCTGACGTACGTTGAGCGCCTTCTTGCGGATCCTGCTCCTTCACCGTTCATGGTCCGTTGCCAGACGCTGCTGATGCGCGCCCGTCTCGAGTCTCGCCGCAATCGTGTCCAGGAACGCGCCTTCATGCAGCTCACGGAGCTCGTGGATCAGCACTCGGCGCGACGGGACCCGACCCACGATGTGTTCGAGCGCACGGCGAGCGAGTACTTCTACAGTGTTGCCTACCCTGCCATCTGGTCACTTAAACGGGAGTACGCCGACTTCTGCTTCGAGGAAACCTTGTACAAGACGGCTTTGGATGAGTATGAGCAAATCCTTGACTGGGAGCGAATCATAGAGTGCTGCAAGAGGCTTGATAAGCGCCGCCGCGCGGAGAGTTTGGCGAGAGAGTTACTGGAGACGGATCCCCTCAATCCGATGCTGTGGGTCGCTCTGGGCGAGGCTACCCGTGATGATGCGCATCTCTGGAAGGCGTGGGAGCTGTGTGGGCACAAAATGGCTGCCCCGATGCGCGCACTGGCGCGTCTGGCGCTCGATCGCGAGCACTACGATAAAGTTGTGGAATACTTTGATGAGGCAGTGCGCATCAACCCAATCTTTGGAGGGGACTGGTTCGCGCTCGGGTACGCCTCTCTGCGACTGAACAAGCTGGAGCGCAGCGGGGAGGCCTTCACACGTGTCTGCCAAATTGATCCTACCGACGCCTTCGGTTGGAATAATCTCTCCTCGATCCTGCTGCGTGAGCGCAAGCTTCGACCGGCATTTAACTCCATGAGCCAGGCGATTCGGAACAACCGCCGAGACTGGCACATGTGGCAGAACTACTTCCGCATCGGCTGTGAACTGAAGGAGGTGACAGAGACGACCAACGCGCTGGGCGTCGCACTGGACATTGCCCAACGCCACATTAAATTGGAGAGGGAGACGCTGGAGATGTTCGTCGACAACACCATCGCCTATCTAAAGGGGGAGATACAGGGAAGTCCGGCTGAAGGGGATGACGTGGATACGCAGCCCTACCGCAGTCTTGCAACGCTACCGAATGAAAACTGCATTCACCATGCCCCGGTGGCGGCCATCACGGCTGCAATGATGAGAGAAGCGAGAGAAGAGGAGGAAGAGACGGCCGAGTTGGTGCCCTTTGGCGCGGATGTCGAGCTGCCCGTGTTTGCGGCTCGCGCAGCTGTTGAAGGATCGGCGACGGCCGAGCGGGAAGCGGTTCTTTCCAGCATCCGTCGCCGTCACGCTGAGCGTGTCCGCGCGCTCTTTCTGCGTATTCTTGGCATGTTTGTCAGCGACCCCAACATTTACGCGTGCGCGGCGAAGCTGATACACTTCTTGGATGGCCCAATGGAGGCCGTCCGGTACCAGCAGAAGGAGCTACGCGCATGTCTGCAGAAGGATCAGTGGTGCCGCAGTGAGGCACTGTTTACTCGTGTGGTAGAGTGCCTCGAGGGGATGGCTTCCAATGCCTTCGAAGCCCTGGAGGAGGCTCGAGATGATGGGGCCGCGGCAGGAGCGACACTAATGCATAGGCGTAGCAGCGAGTCGACGGACGCGTCGGGGCCGACGCAGGGAGATACCATTGCGGCTGCCGCACCCCTCACTGGGGATGCCCTACACGAGGCGATCGTAAGCGCCTTCAAAGAGTTGCAGACGAGCATCAAGGGTGCCCTGGACGCTGCTGAGGAACACCTCTGTGAGACAAACGAGTACGCCAAGCTGCGCCAACTTTTGACGAGGGTGCGCCAGGGTACGCAAGAGGCAAAGGCGGCACTGGTATAGGCGACGGAGCAACAAAGAAGGGCGGGACGAGAGAGGCCGACCTTCCACTTTCGCCGGTGAGGAGGCACCGCTTTCCTTTCTATTGCAGATTTTCTTTTCCCACCATCTAGGCTGGTGTATCGGAGGGTGGGTGGGCGGGGTTTCTGCTACGCCAAGCCGTGACCGTAAGGAGGGCCTTTCATGGCTTTCCCTCCCACCCGAGTGTGTGCGTGCGTCGCCCTTCCAGCGTGCACATGTTCATTCTCTGTATAGGCACGTATGTAAAAACGGCTCGTCCACATCTTCGTGAGATCCCCTCCTCTCGTCAACAGGAACCGAAAAAAAAAGAGATCAGAGGGTCGGCTGAGGGAGGGAAGTGGAGACGCTCCCAGCCTTACCCGCTGCTGCTGTGTTGGAGAAACAAGCCGGCGTACGGTACATGTGCACGGGAGGATGTGTGAGGGGATGCGAAAGTAGCATACGCTCACCATTGCCTCCTCAGTTCGCGGCACTTCTGCCTCCTCTCTCCCTCTTGCACTCTGCCAGTATCGTGCTGCCGGTGAGCTTCCGCAGATGCATACAACGATGGCTATTCTTCGATGAAACGGGCAATGCAGCACCGAGGTAGCTGAGAATGGCGAAGCTGGAAAGGCGGGTTGGGGTTGGGTGGAGAAATTGGGGCGTGCAAAGAGGGGATGGGAGGAAGAGAAGATCCAATATGAAAGCTCTGTCTTTGCCCAACAACGAGTAATGAAGTAACGAAGAGAAAGGGAAAATTAATTACGATCGATGATAAGCTTTCTACTAAATCTGCAGATATAAAGATAATCTGCCCACACGCAAAGTATATATATATATATATATATATATACAAGTCTTTGTGTGTGCTCGCGTGTTTTGAGCAACAAAAACCGAAGAAAAGCTGTAGAAGGAGGAGAGCAGAGTGCTATGCGATGGAGCAGCGATGCTAGAGCATACGCCTCTCTCTCTCTTTCTCGTCTTGTATCTCCCTTCGTCGTTCATGCCTTTCTTTCCTGCTGTGGCTGCTGCTGCTGCTGCTGCTGCGGGGTGGCGTGCTACTTTTGCACCGAAGGGTTGGGGAAAGACGCTGCTCCTTCTGTCCCCCTCTCAACGGCCCGCCCTGGTGTTTTGCACGAGTGGATGCATCGCCGTGCAGGAGGCGCTCCCTCGCCTAACAAAAGAGTGCTGCTAACTCGCCACTTTTAGAAAACTATCTAGATGGCCCGTAAGGTGAGCAGGTTTCTGCGCTCTCGTCGTCATGTGTTTGAGGGAGGAATGGGTTATATATATATATATATATTGAGGTGGTAGGCTTTTCTCGCGTTCAGGCTGCACTGATCGCCTTGCTGATCTTTTCCCCCCTTACCCCTCTCTCTTTCTCTTTCTCTCTTTCCCTAGCTCATCTTCTCTTGTTCTTTCAGCACCGCACACATGTCGACGTCATCGTCAGTGGTAGGGTCTACGCGCAATGCCGGCCACGGCGGCGCTTCCATCAAGCGCAAGGTGGATGATCGTATCAAGACGCTCATCGACGACGTGGCACATCATCAGCATCGCGGACTTGTCCTACTCGTTGGCGATCGCGCGAAGGAGCAGGTGGTAAACCTGCATTCTATGATTTCCAGGGCGACTCACAGCGCGAAGGTGAGCGTGCTGTGGTGCATGCGCGAGGACCCTGACTTTGGGTCCACCGGAAAGAAGCAGCTCGAGAAGCGCGGCCGTCTAGAGGTGAAGGGTGGTCTCGCGACGGAGGCCACAAAGGAGGCTTTCGAGACGTTCCTGGCCCAGACCAGTATTCGTTTCTGCAAATACAAAGAGACGCACAAGATTCTCGGCCAAACATTTGGCATGGCGGTGCTACAGGACTTCGAGGCCATCAACCCGAACACGTTGGCCCGCACCATGGAGACGGTGAAAGGCGGTGGTCTGATCATCATCATGTTCCGCGCCATGCGATCTCTGCGGCAGCTTTATACGATCGCGATGGATGTACATGCGCGGTACCGCACCGAAGCTCAAACGGATGTCATCCCCCGCTTCAACGAGCGTTTCTTGCTTTCCCTCACTGATTGCGACACCGCCATGTGTGTGGACGATGACCTGAACGTGCTGCCCATAACGCAGAAGATGAAAATGTACGGCAAGAAGCGCACAAACGATGCGTACGACGCCGATCTCGCGATTCAAGGGCGTCTGCAACACGAGGTCGATCTGGTCGGTGTAAAGGAGAAGCTCCAGCCAAGCCAGGACGTTGGACCGCTCATTCAACTCTGCCAAACCATGGATCAAGCAAAGACAGTGCTGTCGCTCATGCAAACGGTCATGGAGAAGCGGTTGGACTCGACGTGTGTGGTAACAGCGGGACGCGGTCGTGGCAAGTCCGCAGCTCTGGGTATGACGGTGGCGGGAGCTCTGGCACAAGGGTACAGCAACATCATGTGCACCGCTCCATCTCCCGAGAATGTGCAGACCCTCTTCGAATTCGCCATTCGTGGGCTGAAGGAGCTTGGCTACCGGGAGCGGACAGACTTTGAGGTGCTGCAGGGCGTTAGCGAAGAGTTCGCCAAGTGTGTGATACGCATGAATGTCTTCCGCACGCACCGACAGACGGTGCAGTTCGTGTCGGCGACGGACACCGCGAAGTTTGCGCAGGCTGAGGTGGTCTTGATTGACGAGGCCGCTGCTCTTCCGCTAACGCTCGTCAAGCGTATGTTGGGCCCCTACCTCGTGATTATGAGCTCCACGATCTCGGGTTACGAGGGCACCGGCAGAAGCCTCTCCATGAAGCTGGTGGCGGACATGCGTCGTGGCAGCAGCAACGGTGCTTCTGATGCACGCCACCTCAAGGAATTTTCGCTGAGTGACCCCATTCGGTACGGCCCCGGTGATCCAGTGGAGAAGTGGCTGAACAAGTTGCTTTGCCTCGACGCCACCATGGAGAATACACAAGTGAGCAGCTCCCCACACCCCAGTGCCTGTGAGCTGTACTACGTGAACCGCGACGCCCTCTTCTCCTACCACCCCCTCGCCGAGGCGTTTCTGCAGCGGATCCAATCCCTTCTCGTGGCGGCGCACTACAAGAACCAGCCAAACGATTTGCAACTGCTCTCCGACGCACCGGGCCACCACCTCTTCGTGCTGTGCGCTGACAGCGTGGAGTCCTCCACGGCACCGACGACGGCCCCGTCCTCTTCTTCGTCTGCCGGAGCCACGGCAGGCCAGCGGGTTCCAGACATCTTCTGCGTCATTCATGCATGCGAGGAAGGCCACCTAAGCGCGCAGAGCATTAAGAACCACCTGAGTCACGGCCTGCGTCCCTCAGGTGACTTGATCCCTCACACGCTTTCGCAGTATTACCTGGAAGAGGGATTCGCGAAGTTGGCAGGACTTCGTATAGTTCGCATCGCTACCAACCCCGCGCTACCGCGTGCTGGGTATGGCTCACGCGCACTTGCTCTACTTCATCAGTACTACAGTGGCTCCATCTGCTTGACGACGGTCCCGTCACGGCGGGTATTCGCAAAGCCACCACAGGCAAGTGATGCGACTGCGGATAACCTTGACCGTGGTGACGACGCAGAGGCAGCGGCAGGGGTACTGGCACCGCGCTCGCACACCGCAAATCTTTTAACGCCTTTGGTGGAGCGCCCGTACGAGCTCATCGACTACCTTGGCGTTAGCTTTGGAGTGACGACGGAACTGCTTAACTTTTGGAAAAAGGCGCTCTACGTCCCGCTCTACCTGCGTCAGGCGGCGCACGAGCTCACGGGTGAGCACAGCTGCATCATGGTACGTCCCATGGGCTGTGATGTGCGCGCGCTGCAGCGAGAGTTTCAGCATCGCTTCCTCTCATTGCTATCAATGCCCTTCCGTGACTTACCGACGGAGCTGGCTCTGAGTCTTGCTAGCGATCTTGAGGTGCACGATGTGCACAAGCTCACCGAGGCGGTGGACCTCTCGGGGGTGGACCAGCTCACCGTCCGTGTGGACGGGGTTGTGCAGGCTACCAGTGAAGACATCGGCACCGTCTTCACGGCTGGCGACGTGCAGCGACTGCGCCTCGTGTCGACCACCTTCATCGAAGGTGGCAATGTGCTCGACCTGGTGCCGACGCTTGCTAAGTTATATTTTGGAAAGCGATTGTTTCGCTCTCCGGATGGCACCGACGGTGTTGTCTTGTCGCACGCACAGGCGGCCGTACTGCTAGCGGTGGGGTTGCAGTGTCGAACGCTCGACCAGCTCTCCACGCAGGCCGCTTTCACTGGTGTATCTGTGCAGCAGCTGCGCGCGTTGTTCCTGAAGGCCCTTTCGCGCCTCTCTGAGCACTTGGCAACGCTACAGAAGATCGCACGGAAAGCCCAGCGGGCCGGCGATGATCGAGGTGAAAAACGACGTCGCGTCAGTACCAGCGAGGAGGCGTCGTCGAAGGCGCTTGACAGCCGTGCGGCCACCGCTGACACAAATGTGGAGGAGGAGGCGGAGGAAGGGGAGGCGACGGAGGAGGTGTACGACAGCGAGGGCCACCTCAAAGGGCTACGAGTGGCACGCAGTGTGAAGGCGCAGGTGTCCGTGGACACAACATTGCTACGAGACACGGCGAAGTCTGTCTCCGGTAACGCTGCTGCCCCTTCTCGCGGCTCAGATAGTCTGCAAGACGTCTTCTACCGTCCCAAGAAAAAGTCAACGAAGCATCGTTAAATGAAAATGGGAGAGAGGGGTTGAGCGAAAAGGAGGGAAGGACTTGCAGATCTTAAATAGGGAGGGTTATAGGGGCGCGAACACAGAGCATGTGTGTGCGAGGGACTTGCCACAACACTGCTGAGGGATGACTTTGAAAGCAGGGCAGTGCGTGTCGAGGGAAGACAGGAAGAGAGAGAGAGAGAGAGAGAGAGTGAAGCAGAGCAACGAGGCACATTCGCAGCAGATGAAAGGAGGTAAGTGCCTCTCTCTCTCTCTGTCTGTGTGTGTGTGTATAAGTGAATGCACCGATGAGGAGCGCCAAGAACGTATAACATTTAATAACATCTCTCTCTCTCTCTCTCCCTGCATCTCTATAGATAACTAAAGAGAGTCGTAATACGAAGGGTTGCGTTGATGGGGCCCTCAGCTCCCCTCCCCTCCCTTTCATCATAAGAAGATATCACAACGTTGAAGTGTCGCTCAAAGGAGCAAACAGGGAAGAGAACAAAACGCATGAATGGAGGTTTGGAGAGGGAGGGAAAAAGGGAAAGAGAGATCGCTACCACCACCGCCTCCTTCTTCTCCCCCCATTCCGCTCCGGTGGAATGGCTACATGCAGATGTGTTCGATGACTTCATCGGCCTTTCCTGCTCGACTATTTCACTCTGACTCCGTCGTTGTTTTACTCCACACATACACACACACGTACACACACCTCGATGTACCTCACCCAAGCGGCGAAAGCAGAGGAGAGCGAAGAGGAAGGGGGAAGAGGAGAAGGAGGAGGATGACCGCTGTAACTTCACGGAGGAGCCTCTCTTTTCTTTTCGAGCCTGGAGGGCAACACGCGCGCGCGCGTGGGAAAACGAGGTCCAGAGAACAGCGATGCCGTGCGATGTAAAGGAAGGTGTGTGTGACTTCCCCCTCCTTTTCCTCGAATTCCTTTCGCACTGATGGATGAGCGCCTCCATACGCACGCAGAGCGGATGAGCTAAGAAGGACTCACGTCGAAATGTATGCCAGAAGATGTTCTTTTCTTTGTGCTATTCTCTCCCTTTCCCCCTTTCTCTTCCACAGTTCGGCAAGCGGTGCACACCAACGCAGCCACACACCATCACACACCATCACAGAGACAGTTATTATTATTCTTGCAGGCCGATCGGAGTCGTGGAGGTCTCACAGCATCTGACAAAGCGCTTCTGTGAAGGGTGACACGTGGGAGAACGCTACTTGTGTTGCTATTCCACACGCCCCTCCTCCTCCTTTTTGCTCTTTCCATTCGCCCGCTTCTTCTGCCTTAGAAGCCCTTCTTCTCCCCTTCTCCCTCCTCAGAGAAAATGTCTCTTCACGTGATGCCGTTTCTCATCCTCAATTTGGGGGCTGAGATGATCTTCGTGTTGAATTCGCGACTGCGCGCGCAGGCGATGCCGCAAAAAAGTTCAATCGATGCGTTGAACCAGCTGACCGAGGCCACATTTGGTGCTTCCTTCTTGGAAGAGCTGTTCCGACCGCAACCGATGTATGCCACCTCTTCCATCCAGCACGTCTTTACGGCGCTCTCTTGCTGTCCGTCCTTGCGGATCAGCACCAACTCCGCGCAGAAGCTGTACGACCTCGTGTACATGACGGTGAAGTATCAAGTCTTTACTCTGCGACACCCGTTGGAGTTGCTGGAGATGACCCTGAACCACCTGGATGGGGTGAGGGACCTCGTGCCGGAGGTGTCACGGCCGCATGTTGCGATGGCCGAAGCTCGTGTGGTGGCCCTCGCCGCGACCCTTGCGGTGGGAGATTGGGCTAGCGTGCGGCGATCGATGCTAAACTTCTTCAGCTACCGTCACGTGCGTGTGTCCGTCTTTCTTGAAAGCCATGTGCAGAGCAGTGAAACAGGTGCCTTTTCTATTTCACTGGACACATGTCTGTCCCCGTCGCCAGCTTGCAAGCCCCCCGGACTGGTCTGTGTGACGGGCGTGTCGGAGATGGGGACCTTCGGGCACCCCGATGCCCTCCTCACCGCACCATCGCACATCCCGGTCGGCTCTTGGAATCCCATCAGCAAAGGTGGCCGCCTGACTCGAAATGGATTCAACATGTACGCGGCCGTCAACCCCACAGCGCCGCTCGCCGACCCGTTGGCGCGGCAAACGCATGAAATCCCGACTTCGCCGATGGCCAAGTACCATACAGCAGCAGAAACAGCAAGCACCGGTGCGACGGCATCGGCGCTGCCACCACCGCCATCTGCACAGCCGCCCACCACCACTACGACGCCTGCTATTTACTCCGTGGAGGAGGAGCCGGATCATCGATTACAGCAGTGGCAACAGGCCTACGAAGGAGAGCAAAACCACCTCGCTCGGCTTCTCGGATCCATGGACCGTGCCCATGGTGCTGAGCAGATCCAACTGGATCTATTTGAGGATCACACACCTAACCACCTTGGCGCGAGTGGAGGCGGAGATGCCGCTCTGCAGGCACCTCTTATCACTGCTCCCCCACACGCGGCAGTGGCGGCGGTTCCCGTGGCGCGTATGACGACATCCGCCTTACAGGAGCAAAACAGGCAGCTGTTGGGCATCCTGCATGAGTTTGATGATTTGAAGCAAAGCGGTGGTGGTCATGCGGCGTCAGGAAAGGCTGGTGGCGATGGCGCAACGGTGGGGGACTTGCTGGACCTCATGGATGACCTTTGATCGAAGTGCACAACGTTGCCTGCCCCCCTCTCCGGCGGCGGTAGGGCCTCACATATCGAGGGAGCGAGAAAGGGCTTCCTGCGCACATCCCTTGCACAGGAAGGAGATGCGGGAAAAGAGTGAGACGGACGGCGCTCTCGCATGCACCGTCTCTCTTCTCTCCGCTCTTGGCCTCCTTTCCTCTCAATCCCGCCTACCTTCTCTCTCGCGACCCGTTCTCATCTCTTTCCAGTTCCAGAAGGAGGAGAAGACGCAGGAGAGAGAACGGGACAAATCCTTCACCCCCTTTGTTTTTTTCTTCAATTGTTCGGTTTCTTCGCCTTCCCTCTCTTTCTGTCCACCTCGGGTGTTTTCCGTGGGTGATACGATGGGTTGGTGGGCCAGAAGAGAAGGGAGCTGCAAAGTCCGATGAAAGGCGCTTGCTTGCGAGTTCAACGCATTGTTGGCTCGCTTCGAGCAGTGCCGCCCCCCACCCCCCTCTTCCCTCCCTTCTTTAACATGTTTTGCGTATCAGATCCGGTTTGACGGCCCCGTGCCCCCCCTCCCCCCAATCCCTTCCTCACGTTGACTCTCCTCTCTGCCCTCGCGGCACTTCTCGTTATGGCCTGCCCTTCCCTTTCTCCTCCTCTGCACTTCACGCTCCCTCCTCAGCGTCCCCCCTGTTCTCCCTCCCATGTTGCTGCTCAAAGGATGAGGAAGGACGCGCACAATGTCGAGCAGCAAATCAACAAAAAACGGAGGGAAACACCGTGAAAGGATGCGACAACATGTGCCATGAGAGAGAAAATGAAAGAGAGATGCGATATGTGATGAGGAGGGGCTGTAAGCGTGTGTGTGGAGGGTGGTGGGGAGGGTGTGCACCACACATCGCTGGCGCAGATCGTGCATTCCTCCTCTGATCTTCCTTCTGTCTTTTACATTCTTTCCCCCCTTCTTTTTTTGTGGGGGGGAGGAGAAGGGGCAGGGCAGGCTCCCTTTGTATTTATTTTTTCTCTCCCCTCCCCTGTCACTCTCTCACTTTCACCCACGCTGCATGTGTAACCAAAAAGTGGTTGTGATCATTCTGAGCGTTCTGCATCATTCTCTCTCCATCACTTCTCCCCTCTTTCTCTCCTTTTCGTCTCAACGACACTGGACTTGCGACCTTCACATACATACACGCTAGCACACTTCTGAGAGGCAGCAGATTCGGTGCGTACGCTCGGCGCCGATACCACACGCGACGCTCTTCATTTCTGTTTTTCGTTTCTTCGCTGTGGGAAAGGGGGGTCACCATCCACCTCTTCCTCTTCCTTTCTTCATCTCAGCAGACATATATATATATATATATATATATATACACCTCTGCGTACCAAAGGCGCAAGCACGTTCACTGAAACGGCTGGGCGGTGTAGCCCGATCTCTTTCTTCCTCTTTTCATGGATAGCGTCAAGTATTTATACAATAGTAGTAGTAACCCCCGTGCGAGAGAGAAGCTGCGCCGTGCCTTTGTGAAGGTTGATAAGCACTCGTGCTGCGCGTCAATTTGTTTTTTGCCTTTCCTCCTATTTTTCATCTAGCCTAGGCCCATTAGCGTAGTGTAGCACCTGCTCCTCCCCTCTACATGAAGCATTCTCCCTCACGAGGCGTCCGTGAAGTTTGAGGTTTCTCGTCTTTTCTGGGTTGTTTTCGACGTGCCCCTCTCGGTGTCTCTCTCTCCCCCTCCCCCCCTCTTTCCTGTAGCACGCATCTACAGCAGCAGTGGTGCTCTCGCCGGCCGACGCCTTTTTGTTGTCCTCCTCTGGTTAAGTCGTACGAAGCCTGCCGTATTGGAGGTACCGATTCCGTAACACTCCGCCTTCGCGTTCCCTCGCTTCTCTTACTGATTCATCCTCCTTCTCCCGACCCACCCTCCTGTGCAGTACCCGGGGGGTTTCTTTGCAGCGGTAGTACACGGATAGCTCGAGTTTTGTACGTTGACGGGTGAAGTGTAGTGACTCCCCCTCCTCTATCTCTTCCCACTGCCATGCGTCGTCTCCCTTTGTTTTCGCTGAGAGCCCGCTGCTCCTTTGGGGCTGCCACAGCGTTAACATCCGCTGCCCGGCTCTATCGCATCGTCCCCCACTTGTATCAAGAGATAGAGGAGCTTGCGGAGACGCAGAAAAGAGGGCGATGGTCGATTTCGCATCGAAACTGTCTTCAGCAGCCGTTGAAGAAGGCAGAGATTATGTCGGACAAGCTGAACCTGCGCGAGGCTCGCCGCACCGGTACACTGCCAGAGAAGTCTATCGCACGGCGACGGAGCCAGCAGTACGCGGTGGATGGTGTTGTGTGGGAGAGCGCCTCCAAAACGAAGTTGATCAACATCACCGTCATCAACTTTGATGGCCATCCTTTTCATTTCCGGCTCTATCCCATGCCGGATGTCACCCTCAACACCTTGATCGACGGCTCCGGCATGTGCCATGGCCACGCCACCCACTGGGGCAAATGCAACAACCCCGACTGCGCCGACTGGAACCACGGCGACGGGTGCATGGTGAACGTTGACATTGAGACGCTGGACCGCTTGCTGCCGCCGAACCGGTGGGAGTACACCTCGCTGACGGCGTGGCGCGCGACAGACCGACCTGACATCACCTTCAACACCCGCTTTAGCTGCCAAATCCCCGTAACGGAGGAGTTGGATGGGGCTGTGTTTGCTTTGAAGCAGCTGTGGACGCGGGCGTTGCGGGAGTCTGTCTCGGACTGGGGCTTGGTAGATGACCAGGCCACCATCCACGGGGCACGTAGCAAGAAGATCGAGCCCTGGGCGCCCATCATCGAGGAGCCAACGAAAGCCGACTTCCCTATCACATGGGATATGCTGTGGGCGACCAGCTATCAGGACATCATGCAGCACAAGTACTCAAACTATCGACGGAAGGACGGCTTTCACACGAAGCCGGAAAGTTGGGCCGCGTATGTGTAGAAGTCAGTGACGGCAGAGCAGAGAGGGCGAAAGAGCAGGGCAGGGGGAGGTCGGTAGGTGGACGTTGGCAGAGGAGACCGGTGCCAGGAGGAAGAGAGTAGAGAGCTCCCCTTCCCCCCTCCCCCCCCCCCTCACCTACCCACACCGCAGCATGCTTTCGAGCTTGTTGTGAAGACGTGCGTTTTCTCTGCCTCTCCATCTTCCTCGCCCTTTTATGTGCGCGCGTGGTGGTGGTGGGTAGTGGAGGAGGATGCGGGTAGAGGGAAAGGGGTGCGCGTGTTTCTTCTCACTTTTTTTGTGAATGCCACCGCTTCATGCGCGTCCTTTCCATAAGGACGCCTCTCTCTCTCTCTCTCTCTCTCCTTGAGGTTGTACCGGGGAGGGGATCGTTTCTTCTCATCCGACCCGGTGATCCCTTTCCTTTTCCCTTTCGGGCCCTCCCGCCTTGCCCTTGTACCCCCAGTGATTGATACAAGCTGATGCAGAAGTTCGCTAGTTCAGTGCCAACCACTTTTTTTCAGTCTCCTCCTTCGTCTCGACCAGGTCGCGTGCCCCCTCTCCCCCCTTTCCCTCCTTTTGTTGCGCTGTCAATGACGATATGCACACACACAATTTTTTTTTCTCGATGGGCGTCGAATTCGCGCCACTTTCTTTCTTCCAGCGCAACACCCCCCCTCTCTTCTCTCCGTCCCTGAGGAGCGATCACGTGCCTCCAAATAGTAAGCGGGGTGGTGGGGGACGTGCACCTCCGGGGGTATGGAGACATACTTAGAGGTGAGATAGGCTAGAAGATCCATGGAGCCGACACGTAAGGGAGCAACGCCCGCCTATGGAGAAGGTGGCGAATGGGTAAGAGGCAACTGAAAGATGTGCGGCAGTGGAGTGGACATGCACACCGTCCTTTTTTTTTTGTGGGGCAGGGTCAGGTGGCGAAGAGGTGGAGATGTAGCAACACTTCCAGATTCATTTGGTGAAACCCGACGGCTTCTGCTCGCATCAGCGATTTTTCGCTCCGCTGCTGAGACTCATCGTGGCCCTTCCATTGCTTGTCTTCGTTGCCTTCGAGCCCTCCTCCTTTCCCCCTCCACTTCTCTTCCCTGTGTGAGTGCGTTGGAGTAACTGAACAAATCTCTCCGTCGTCCTTTCTTCATCTCGACACCTCCTCCCACCTCTCCCTACCCTGACACCCCTCCCGCGCTTTTATTTATGTGCACATACATCATCTCTCGCCATTCTCTATCCGTGGAAAGAATCACTCTCAACGAAAGGACACACAGCCAACGCCTTTCTCTCTTTTTCCTGGCTCGTTGCCTCTTCCCCCCCTCCCCCCTCTCGCTAGTGCTCTCTCATTTCTCTCGCTCAGTCTTGCCTTATTTTTCTCCTTCTCTCAATCGTGTTTGCACCGTCTCCAAAGTTGAAGCTCTCGTCGCTTTTTTTTTTCACAATGGCCTTCCCGTTCTGGACCAACGTGTTGAACTACACGTACGCCCGTGGCTTCATACGCATTCCGATCGTGCTGGCCCTCCCGATTGTGTTCAACAAGTTTGTGTTGTACCAGTACGAGGGCGCCTTCCAGCGGTGGAACGAAGGCCACAACCAGCGCGATATATGGAACCGCCTCCAGGCAAAGGTAGCAGCAGAGGCGGAGTAGAGGATTATGAATAAGGAGGGGGTGCACGAAAGGACCTCTGGGCGCGTATGGGCGGTGGGTGGGTGGAACATGGGGTGCTAAAGAGCGGGGGGTGGGGGTCCCCACAGAGACATACTCTCACGGGCCACCGCCCACATGAGTGCGTTAGCACAGACGCAAACCTCTGGCGCCGGTAAGGTGAGCGGCTTATACAGTGCACCATCACCATCGCTGCAGCAGTCCTGCTGAGGGTTTCGTGTTTGGTGCACTCGTCTACCTCGGCAACCATGCGGTCTCTACCGTCGGAAGGACGAGCGTAAGAGCGATGCATTCTTTCTTTTCATCGCCCTTTTTTGCTTTCACCTTCGCCACCCATTCGCAAAATTGTGTACACCTGAGGTGGGGAGAACGTGTACCGACGAAGGAGAGGGATGGGAAAGACGTGAGTGTACACGACGTGGCATCGGCGCTTCATCATGCGCATGGAGGGGGGAGAGGGGAGAGGCCTCTCCACCACGTTTTTTCGATTCTTTCCAGCACCCCTCCCCCCTTTCTTTCTCTCTCTTTGTGCCGAAGACGGAGAGCGGAGGGAAAAGGTGGGGGGGGGAGGGCGTCCCAAAGTTTTTTCGACTTTCCATTACTCTTCTCTCTCCTTTTGCTGCGCGGTGGTGTGTGTCAGGTAAAGTTGGCGGTGCGGGTGCCTTTGAGCATTTCTGTGTAGTGAAAGAACATCACAAAGGTAGGGTTCTGTCTCCCGCTGTGGTTGTTGTCGTTGTATGTACGTGTATGCCCTCCCGCCTCCCTCCTCCCACCTCTCTCTCTCTCTCTGTTCGATAATGTAGTGCGTTAGTGTATCCCTTTCTTTTCCTCTTTTGTGGTGTTTTAGTGGACTTTTTGGCACAAAGAAAAGAAAAGAAAACGTTAAGTGCTGTAGAACTGCACGCATACACCGCGTACAACACCTGCTCTGCTCTTTTCTCGTGTTCCACGACGCGCACTCCATGTCTGTGCTCTGCCAGTCTGCAGTTTCCACACTCGCGCGGGGGAGAGAGAGAGGAGGTGACTGTCTGCCACCACCTTCGCATCGAAGGGAGAGGGGGAGGCGAGGCGGCCACGGGGGTGTCGATCTGTGCGGATGTGCTGCGTCTGTTGGAATGACGCAGTAAAAAGAGTTTCCTCCAGCTACAGGCGTGTGGATGGCCTCGAAACCTGCGACTCGCTGGCTTTGCCGTTTGTGCGGGACAGAAGCGAGGAACGAAGGAGAGAGCGGTGCCTCCTCTTCCGCTCCGGTAGGGGCCTCAGCATGGCGTGCCCTTCCCCTCTCTTACTCGATCGGGGTTAGGCCGATACGCCGTGGAAACGCCAAGACAGAAGGACATGGAGTGTCGTTTTGCTATGACCACGGGCCCAACGCAGGCCCCGCACGTTACGTCTTCCCTGCCAGACAAACATTTCCACACATGCACACGGTCGTGTCGGACATCACCGAGCCATCTCAGCAGATTTGCCACCGCGACGAGGAGCCAAGCAGAAACGTAAAACAAGAAAGACAACGCAGTGGCGTTCTACTTCTCTCCTTTGCTCTCCCCCTTCCTGTTCCTCTCCCTCTCCCTGCGACCCACAACCCCCTGCAGCACTAGTCCCCTTCCCCTCTCCCCTTCTCACACTCCTTCACTTCCCTCACTTTTCTTTGGCCCACGCCACCACGTTTCGCTCACCCCACCATGCGCTTTGCTGCCGTTCACCCGAGGGGCAGGCTGCGGAGTGCGATTCCATCCCCTCCCCTCCCTTTCGCATCTCCAGTCGCAACAGCACGGAAGAAGTAACCCCCCCCCCTCCCCCCTCCTCCCTCAAACATCAACAGTCAGCACCACCCCTCATTTCTTTTTTTTATGCATCACGGGCAGCGCACCACCGCGGTGCAAACGACAAGGAAGACCGAAACAAAACCTTCGTATCTCCCCCCCCCCTCTCCCCGTCCCCCCCTCTTTCCCATGAACGATGCAGAATTTGAACGATCGCATCCGAACGACGACACCAAAAGGTAGTGTTCATGGGCGCAACCGCAATGACTTCGGTTGCTTGGTATGCGTGGCACTGCATCAAGGCCTCACGGTTGTAGTGTCAGGTGACCAAAACGGTGGGTGATTGTGTGTGCGTGTGCGTATTGTTTGCCAGCAGCTCTTCTCCGTCTCTCTATCCTTCTCCGTCTCTCTATCCCTCTCTGTCCGTCTCGATCTCTCTCCCCCTCTTGCATTCCTCACTTAAAGAGAAGTCACTACGCCTGATCCTCTTTTTTTCTTCACTTTATCAGAGATTCTCCTCCTGCTCCGTGTGCAGTAGCAGCAGCCACCATGACAGACATGAACTTTGGCCGTCACATCCTTATTGATGGACTGCCTAACAATGTCACTCCCGACAAGCGTGAGCTCTTCCAACGCCACTTCTCCCGCCGTATCGCGGAGCTCCTGGGCGGAGAGAAGTTCAGCATGCATCTCCTGACGGACCCCGAGACGGCCCTGGTCTCCGGTGCCATCCTCAGCTGCGTGACGGAGACGCAGGCAGAGGCGGCCCTGGCAAAGCTCAACCGTTTCCCCTTCACCAAGACCGCCGTCCTTACGACGTACCGTTGGAACTCGCTGGAGGAGGCGCGTGTGGACGACGGCCCGTACGTTCCACCGCCGATGGACGCCCTGAATGAAGAGGAGGAGGCGGAGCTGGTGCACAACATGGCCGAAGATCCGGAGGCACGCCCGCAGTTTCTCATCAAGTCCGGCATTTCCTTCGACTGCGAATGGTACTGGTTTAACTGGGAGAGGAACGAACCGGAGCTGTACCGACGCCGCAAGATCAAGGCCGACGACCCTCTCAACCGCTGGTCAGAGGTGGATCAGCTAAGCAAGAAGCTCACCTCTGGCATGGTCTGTGGTCCTCTGCCGGTGGCTCGACCCCTGCCCATCTGGTCGACCTATGGGTCCTTGGTGATCTCGCAACACGAGAAGGGTTTGCGGGTGTGGGCGGGCCGAAGCATGCGTCTGCACTTCGAAATCACCATGGATATCAACGCATTCATGGTGTCGCCGCAAGAGAAGTATATCATCGTGCAAACTCCCAAGGACATCAGCATCATCAACCTGCGCACGGCCAAGAAGATCCGCACGATCGGCAACCTCGACCTGCACAGTGATGAACTGTGGCCTATCATGCGCTTCAGTGCCGATGATTCACTTGTTGTGGTGTGCAAGACGGACCTGCGCGCCCCTGATTCGGCTGAGGTGCCCGAGGGTCACCTCAATATATACCCGTCCGAGACGATGAAGCTGCTCAAGGGCGACGGTAGTTCTGGCCATAGCTTCGCCATTCCTGGTCTCTATAAGGCGGAGTGGAACCCGGTGGTCGGCACGCAGATGGGCTACGTGTGCGAACTGGGTCCCAACCACGGTTGGAAGGCGGTGGTCGCGAACATCTCCATCAACGAGGATGGAGAGGTGGAGCAGAAGGTGCTCAACGAGCGTAACTTCCTCATGGCGACGCGGCTGGAGATGCTCTGGCATCCGGCGGGCACCTTCCTTTGTGTGCGCGTGACCTCTAAGGGCCCCACGGAGTACTTTCTCTTCCACGTAGCGGAGCGCAACGTCCCCATCACTCGCATGTCCATCAAGCGTGGCTACCTGCCTATGCGCTTTGCCTGGCAGACCGGCGGGGACAAGTTCGCGGTGCTGCTGAAGAAGGACGGCGTTGGTAGCGGCCTCGGCGAGACCAGCGTGCTTCAGATTTTCACAATCGGCAAGCAGGGCCCCAAGGTGCTCCACGAGGTTGCCACCTCTGCGACACATCTCTTCTGGGCTCCACGCGGTGGGCGCCTGGCCGCCGCCAACTTCGACAAGTCGCTCCTGCACTTCTTCGTCCTCCAAGATAACAATACTATCACGGATAAGAATAAGCTGAGCGGAGTCAGCGCCACCAACTGCGAGTGGGACCCCACGGGCCGCTTCTTCGCAGTGTGGGTGTCCTCCATCCACGAGCAGTCCCTCGCGCCGCAGTACCGCATCTTCGATTACACCGGCAACGAGCTCTACCGGAAGTCTGTCAAGCCGCTTTCTCATTTCGCTTGGCGCCCGCTACCCCCGTCTCTCCTCTCCTCAGAGGAGGTGAAGAAGACGAAAGACTCGATAAAGAAGCTGCTGCAAGACTACGAGGCCACAGCCGCCGCGCACAGGACAGAAGAGCAGGAGCGCATTGAAAAGGAGAGACGGCAAAAGGAGGAAGACTACGTCCGTGTGATTCAAGAGGTTGCCCGCATTGCCGCGGAGGAGGGCCTCGCGGAGAAGCGAGAGGAGCAACGCAGCACATCGAAGTGGCTGCGCTACAATAATAACCGTCTGAAGATGCTCCCCGAGGAGCAGCACGTCGTTCACGAGGATGTCACGGAGTATCACGTCATTGCACGTCGCCAAGTAGGGCCGGCTGCGTCGAAGCGGTAAGAGACCCTGGTGATGCAGAGGGATGCCTCTTCTTGTTTTCTCCCCCCCTCTCTCCTTCTTCTCTGAGGCATACGCTGACACCGCTGCCTGTCAGAAGAGCTTGGACTCGACTCGGTAAGGTCCCTCTCTGGAAGCAGCCTACAGAATTCTTTTGGACAGGAGAGAAGTGTGGGATCCCCAGGGAGAAATCGCGTTTTGGGGGAAGGGCGGAGGGGGGGGGTGGTCACGAGGAGCGGGGCTTACCGGGGGCGTGTGGATGGGGAGGGATATTTCAGGCCTTTCCTCCTTCATTTCCTCCAATGTTTTTTTTTCTCATGCGGGTGTGCGTGGGCGCGTGTGAAGGCGGTGGCAGACAGCGCGCATTCTCTTTCTCGGTGGGGTGTGTTGGTGATGGCTGACGAGCAATACGCATGCATGTTGGCGTGCGTGGCCGCATGGGCAACGGCGGCGCACCGAAGCGGGCGATGCGAAACCGCTTTTCCTCGGCAGCGACGTTCTTTTTTTTTGCCATTTTCATGGGCCTCTCAATTGCCTCACCCTCCTTTGTTTTCGGTTTATGCGTTTTCTATAAAAAAGGGTAATCCTGGTGATGAACAACCACAAATAAAAGATGTGAAGCGGTCCGTGGATGGGAGTATCTCTTCCCTTCCCTTCCCTTCTCTCTCTCTGTGTGTGTGTGTGCTGGACGACGCTGTCCTTCTCATTTTTATTTGTATGTGTGTGTGTGCAGGGAATGGAGGGGCAAAGATGGTAAGCGCGAAGGGGAAGAGGCTCGTGCAGCGCGTGCGTTGGGTATACGAGCGGCGCGTGTCCACATCCCTTCTTTCTGTCGGCGTCGTAGCAGCCGTAGAGGAAGCCGCAAGGAGCAGCAGCAGGAGGAGGAGGAGGAAGGGGAAAGGGAGAAGGGAAAGACGCCTGAGACCAAAAAAGATTTTGCGGCTCTTTTCCCTTTGATGTGCGGGTCGTTTTTTTGGTCCATCACAACAACAACAAATGAGCTCCCCCCCTTTCCCTCACCTTTTCTGTGTTCTTCGTGAACGTGTTAGAGCTTCCCTTCTCTCTCTCTGCCTCTCCGTGTAGGAGTCTTGCGCGATGTGCTCCTGGTGGAGGTGGATGCGTACCACTATATATCTATATATATATATATATATATAAGGCTCCTAGTGTTTGGGCGTTTCTGGTGGCGTGATAGGCTGTTCTCACCCGTGTGTGATACTGCATCTACCATGTCTTCGACATCCATGCTGGGGGACTGTTGCAGATGCGGATATTGAAAAAAAGGAATGTATCAGGAGGAGGGGGTGGGGTGGGGAAGGAAATGAGAGAAGTGACATGAGAACTGTGAAGGGTAAGGGCTCCCTCTCAGTTTTTCACTCGTTGTCAGAGAATCGCTGCGAAGATCTCTCTCTCTCTCTCTCTCTTTCTTTCTGATTTCTTTTCGTGTTTCTCGGCTCGCGATGGGGCTTATTGTTTTGCGGGGCATAAAGTTTTACGGCCCTGTTTAAGGATGAAACGGGGTTGAGCGGTGCGTACCTTTTCCATAACTCTACTAAACCAAAAATATAAATATATATATGAGTGTGTGTGCTCCTAGACTATAAGGATGGGAGGGGGAGTGCGAGCACAGAAATGGGGGACAGAGAGGGAGCGTGAGGGGAGCTGCAGCGCACGTGAACGCATGCACAGGGACTTCCCCCTTCTCCACCCTTTCCACCACCTCCCACGCTTGTACGCTGTGGAGAGGGCGTGATCGGCCTCCCAGAGAGAGAGAGAGAAGGGAGGCACAGAGGAGTGGTGCTTTTGAGGTCTTCGTGGGGGACTAGAGGGTTGATGGGTATACTCTTGAGCGAGAGCGGGAAGGTGAAAGGCACTTTCAGTGTGCCCGTCTATGTGTATGTGTGTTGCCTGGAAGGAGATGCGTCGACTCTGATCAAACCGCCTGATGGCACACCTCCTACCCTCCCCACCCTCCTGTCTTCGCCCTTTTCTCTCTTTCCCCCCTTCTTCCCTCCACGAAAACACGCAAGCAGGCACGGAGTCAGCTTTTCCTTCTCTTCCGGCTCCCCTCCTCCTGAAAGTTTGTGAGGTGCGTCTGGCAAAAAGTCACTTGATGTCGGTGCGGTTCTGTTCGACTCTCCGTGCCTTCCCCAGTTCGTGCTTCTTCTCCCTTTCCTGATCTTCTCACCCAACGTACCCTCCACACCTCTCTCGCTAATTTTCTCTTTTCCCCTATCGACGCATTGCCGTGCGTGGCTGCGCATATGTACCGCCGGTAGAACGGCATCTTCAAGAAGAAGAAACTCCTCCCTTTTTACAGAAAGGAAGCGACGAACGAAGGCAAAAAGCGTGTGGGAGAGTGAGAGAGACAGAGAGAGGTCTCTGATACGCCTGAATTGAAGTCGTGTGGATTTGGGCAGGTCCCCGAGAGAGGTGCGGGAGCACACTCAAAAAAAAGAAGAAGCCTTTGCGTGCTCCCTCTTCTTCTCATTTCTCTCTGTTTTCCAACTTTCCTTCTGCCACGTTCGGGTGAAAGAGAGAAAACGGCTTAATGCTCACTGCTACTCGTCAGGCGCTCGGTCGCCGACTCCGCGGCCGCGACCTCATTTTTGGAGCTTGGATTCCTGTCACCGGGAGGGCAACGACCGCCTGCCTCCGTCAGCTTCACTTCAATGGCGCTGCGAAGTCACCGGGAACGTCATCCTCCACCTCGACTCCTCTACCGAGCGACGAGACTGCCGCGCCTGGAGGTCGCCCCGCAGATGCCGTAGAAAAGGGGCCCCCTCCCCCAATTCCCAACACAGCTGTTGAGAAGGAAGAGGGGCTCGACAGTAAGCCCCCTTCAGAGGGGAAGAACGAACCGAGCGCATCGGCCGAGACAGCGCCGGCTGCGCACTTCTCAGGTCCTGCTAGCTCTCCCGCCTCTCCCACACCGGATTCTGCGGCGGAGACGCCGGTCGACAGCGCCGTACCGAATACGAACAGCGAAGATCGTCATGAGGTGTGGGCATCTGAGCCAGAGCCGGTGCGCTGGATACAGCCAGCGTACCAGGATCCCGGTAGCGTCCCTCTCAGAAATGAGAAGGGCGAGTATATCGTGTCGCGCGTGGCGTGGCCGACCGGCGAGGTAGCGTATCGCACCCCACTCCCCACCGATGACAAGCTAGCCCCCCGCTTCGGCTACAACGTAGTCCAGGTACGCAAACACGTCTCCTGGTGGAAGTACAACCAGAAGTACCCGAGACTCTCCTTAGCGTACATCAACATCCAAGTTGTTTTCCTGCTAGGTCTTGCCTGGCTGGTTGCCTTCCTCACTACAGAGTACCGCCAAACAACGGATGCCATGCGAACACCCGGCGCGATGGTAGGAGAGCACCGCGGCAAAGGTCCAGCTACGAATCGCACTCAGAAAGTAACGTTTGAGAAGGAAGAGATGGGCGCACTGATGGAGAAGGCGCAAAGTAATTGGTACGACGGTGCGGCAGAGGCCTCCTATGTCGGCTCAAAGGAGTACAAAATGAAAGCGATTCCGAGGCCGAAGGAGTTCTCCGTAGATGACTTCCGCAAGAGGTAGCGTGCCCTCGATGGCGATGTATCGAGTGGTGTCTCTCTCTGTGTGTGTGTGTGTGTAGGGTGGTGGTGATGGTGGTGAGCACATTAGGGCGGAAAGGTGTCAGGAGGAAGGAAGGAGGGTGGGTGGGAGAGAGCCAGCAACTCGTGCAGGCGAGTGTAGACGCGCGTGCAGCGTGTGGGTGCTGCACTGATGGTGCTCTCTTCCTATCTCTCCTCTCGGAGGTTTCTTTTCGTGCAAACGATTGACGGTGGGTCTCTCCTGCTTTTTTTTGTGTATGTTCGATACTGGACGAGGGACAAACCGAGGGAGCTCGTAAAGATGAGGAGCTGCTCGGCGCTTTTCCGATGTGTGTGGGCAACGGCAACGTTTTGCCGTTGCTGGTACTCCTGGGACCGCACCTGTAGGCGATGAATCCGGAGGGATGGGGAGAGAAGTTTCCCAACGGGCGGCCTTCCTCCTCCGGCGTTGCAGCCAGCGGATCCTCCCTTTCCCCCTCCCCTGCCTCAATATACGAATAAACACTCTTGAGCACTTGCCGTTTTCCAAAGACGTCGCCAGTGGGTTGCGGTAGCGAGCTCAGCAGCTGTGGTGCACGAAGAGGCGGAAATGGGCATGGACGAGAAGGAAGGCGTGGGTGGGGGAACTTCTGAAGTCGTGCTGGCCCTCCCCTCCCTCCGTGTCTTCTTCAATGGCGCTCCTCGCCTTTTTGTGGTCAGAGCGCCATCTTCGATCAGGGGGAGGAGATGTGGAAGAGGGTCGTGCAAGTCTTCTGCACCCGCATCCTCTACTCTGATAGTTTCGCATCACGCCCTTCGGAAAGCGGCTCTGAGAAACTGCAGCCGGATGGGAAGTAGGCTTGTCCACAACCGCAGCGAAAGTCATCTCTCTTCACCAGGCGTGCCCCCCCACCCCCCTTGAAAAGACTTCTCTCTTCGCCCTGCACGCTCTTTGCTACTTCTCACAATGAACTTCCCTGCTCGTGCACGTTCAAGGAACGCGCTGCGGTATCTCTCGTTCTTTGCCGTTCTGAAACCACCGTATATAATATAATGTAATACATACCGGCATTGAAGAACTCTCCCGCAGCCTTCTTTTCACCTCATTTGTCAGCGCAAATGCCCGCTTCGCACTCCTTGGCGTTACCTCTGTCCGCCTATTACGCGCACAACACGCGGGATAGCTTTTCATTTTTCTTCGCGTCTACTAGTGGAACCGTGTCAGGTGATGCAGCGGGTGGCACCAGGATTGGCGGCAGCATCCCCTCCTCTCGCACCTCTCCCCTGCCGAGTAGCTCCCAGAGGACTGGCGGTACCGATGATGCGGCTCTCGACGCCTACCTGGATGACCTCTGCGCCTTCTTGCATGCGACGCGGTTGATTCAGACCCATCCCGATCACTACTTCCAAGTTATGAAAGGAGATTTGTGGGAGGGAGGGTCGACCATGCGCGTGGGTGGAATCCCCGTAGACCCGGAGGAATTAAAGCGTACCCAAGACCTCCTTCGTGCCTTCCAGCCGCTGCTGCAGCAGGACGGCAATGCGATGGCGGCCTTGCGAACGCTCGTGCGCGATGGTCCACCACCATCAACACCAGCGACGGAGACAGCGGCGATGCCAGCAACGAAGGAAGGTAGCGTAGAGGACCTTGTGGTACCATCAACTTCCCTCTGCCGAACCTCACATGATGCGCTCGCGTCGCTCCACGCGTTCTACGCCACGACACGGCGACTAATGCTGAACCGTGGGCGACGCAAGGCGAACGACACGGCAACGGTGACGCTGCTCAGCCCTACTGAACGGCAAGCGATGCAGCTGAGCGCAAACAAGTCACTGGAGCAGCAGAAGCAGCAGCGCAACCGCGAGTCTCGTATACTTGACCTCGTCGTGTCACACGGCATGAACCCCAAAAAACAGCACGAGGTTCGTATTATGCGGGACACCGTCCGAGATTTAGTAGCATGCTGTAACGCTTCCACACCTCAGCACCATGCAGGAAACTCTACGGAGGGGTGTCACAACGACGCGAGCGTGCGCACGACGATCAACATCGGTGAGGGCAAAGGTTATGTCTCACGAGCGGTGGCGCTATGCGATAATTTGCAGGTCATTGGCCTGGACTGCAACCCGTCGCACAAGGAGCGCGCGGTGGAGCGTTTTGAGACGCTCGTGGAAACGAGCCTCTCGTCCCGCGATGGCCACGCGCGCGTGAATCTTCGCTACGTGCCGCGTGGCCACGTGGCGAGTATCGTGTGCCGCGTGGAAGATAAGGTGGAGTGGGCATCCCTGCTGCGCGGCCACGTCCGCACCTGCGTGGATCCCTGCTGCGGCATCACTTCCGCCTCCTTTGTTTCGCTCCCCTCAGAGAACCGCAGCTCCCGCGAGGTTGATGCCCCGACTGATGGAGTGTTCGGCGCGTCGGATGCACCGCAACAGGACCGAGTTGATGAAAGTGGCGGCGCGCCCCTCGCGCGAGTGCGTGGCTCGGAGACAGTGAAGCTGAGCTGCCGATTCTGCAGCTCAGTGGTGCGACAAGAAAGTACCACTGTCATTATGAAGCACATCGACGGGCACTTACGGGAGGTGACCAAGGCAGCCCCGCCGCCGCACGGTCAGTCGAACCCCGCTATGCGTGCTTGCATGCCAACGCTCTCTGAGGTGCAAGAGTGGAACAAATCTCTGTCCCAGCTTGCGTATGTGGCGAAGTTGACCGATGTTTTCTTCCAACCGGCTGCAGTAGAAGCACAACATTTCGCACACCGAAAAGACGCTGCCATGTTGATGAATACCCGCGTAGATGGCTGTGAGTCAGCGGTACCGCGTTCACCAGTACTGTTGGCTGCAGAAGAGGGGGTCAACCCTCTCTCCCTTGTCTACGCGCCTACCGATGGCTCTCACGAGGGGGAGGGGGGCGCAGGAGGGCCCACGACGGATAGACATTGCACCATCACGCTGGAGCCTGCCTACACAGCCCGCGGGTATCGCGTCACGTTGCTACTAGCGGCGAAGGACTGCGCTGCAGACGCACCCTTAGCGTCGACGGTTGCTGTCACAGACACCAATGGGGCAGCGCTGAACCCACCGGGAAGGCTTTGTGAGGTCATGGCGGCACCCAGTGCGGACGCTGAGTCGCAACGCTACACGTTCGTGGAGGCGACCGCCACGATCGTGGGCTATGATGGTGGAGTGGACAGACATCAATTATGCTTCGATGAGGAGGATCAAAGGCGAACGGTGCGTCTCTATCGTTTTCCACATGACGTCAACGCCACAGCCGCCGCCGCTGCTGCCGCTGTCGGCTTTGCGCCAACCCCGGGCGCCCTGCGGATCGTCTCCGACGCAAATGGGAAGGCGGTCACCTGTATCGGCGCATGGCGGCTTCCGCAGGCGCAGAGGTGGGCAGAGGAGCACATCGCACTGCTGCTGACCGTGTGGCCTCCCACCGCTCCCTCCACCCCTGCGGTGTTCGTACCGTCCATAAGGAACACGATCCTGATCGGTTTGCATCCCTGCGGCGACCTC
Source organism: Borovskyia barvae (assembly GCA_030849085.1). Classification (NCBI taxonomy): domain Eukaryota; phylum Euglenozoa; class Kinetoplastea; order Trypanosomatida; family Trypanosomatidae; genus Borovskyia; species Borovskyia barvae. The sequence continues at coordinate 57,851 of JASAOM010001046.1, forward strand.
GGATCGAATGTGTGTCGCATTTTTATGGACAGCGCCGCGCGTGGTCTGCTGCTTGTGAGCTGCTGCTGGCACGCTCTCACACCACAAGGGTTCCCCCTCAGCAGTGCACTGCAGCGGCGCGGCCTCACCACTGAGAGGCTGTCCCTACTCCTCGCCACGCAGCCGCTTGATGCTTGGTCGACCGCGTCCCCCGAAGGCCATCGCAGCTCTGCCAAACTTCTTTTCTTTCGCAGTCTCTTTAAGTTGTTGTGGGCGCGGCTGGCCAAAGAGTGGCAGGAGCGCATTGCACAGACGGGTGACCCGATGGCAGCCCACTCTACCGGTTGTGTGCACTGCAGCGACGGCGCTACCGCTGGGATGCGGCACTGCGCCTTCCCCGATGTCCCGCCGCACCTCGAACCGACGTTCCTGAGGCGCGTATCACGGAAAAAGGGGTCGCTGACGTTCCCACAATTCGCATCGGCGGTCGCCGCCGAGTACGTCTTTACCGAGACAGCCAAGGATACGCCGTACGCGGTATGGAAGTGTGGCCAGCGCTGCCCGCCGTGCCGGGTGGCGCAGGAGTCCTTGGTGCGCGGCGCCTTCACGAAGGAAGGCTTCCTAGCCGAAATGGGGATCGCGTTGGAGAGGGAGCACTTCGCTCCTTTCTTGGGGTTGACGGTTCTTCGCATGTGGATGTGCCACTTGGTGGAGTCGATCCTCCTCCTGGATCGCACACTGTATGTGCATGAGCGGTTAACTGCTACCAAGGATGCGCTGGGTAGAGAGGAGAGCAGCGCGGTGGCGCTCGTGCCATTGTTCGATGGCGCTCTGTCGCCGCGCATGTATGGCGTGTTGGCTCGTCGAGGTGGGTCGGCGTGCACGTGATGCGCTCCGTGGCATTGCCGACCATTTCATCATCACATCCTTTGCTGAGAAGGACCGCAAGAGTGAGGGAGAGGGTATGGGAAAGACTTCAGTCGTGGTGTCTTCCGTGTTGCGTCCCCCCCCCTTTCCCTCCAACGTTCGCTTCTGCTCTTTTATTCTTCTCGCTGGTGCGTATCTCGCTTTGCCTTTCCCCAATTCCAATCTCGACAAACCACGACCTCTTTCGCCCTCCTGTGTGCGAGGGCTTCCTCCTGTGCGGGAAGGACGTCGCCCATCAGTATTCTTTTCAACCGCCTTCGGCCTGGCCTCCCGCTCCACATCCTTCTCGGTGACCCAACGCGGGAATTGCGTCATCCCCGTCATCTCTCTTCCTCCTCTCCCTGCTATTCTCTCTTCATCCTCTCTTTCGTTCCTCTTCTCCTCCGGCTTCTCCGTTCGTTTGGCATTCTGCTCACCCATCTGTCCGAGTTTCTTCTCTTCTCCTTCGTCTTCCTTTTCACCTAGCCCTTTCCCTTTCTCCGCTTCTTCCTCTCCTGTTCAACAGTTCACAACGAGGGTAGCTGTCGAACCGCCATCAGACCCACTCTTCTCTGCACATCGTTTCCCCTTTCACGCGTTCTCGTGACAGACATTTCACCATCTCTCGCCCCCTCTTTTTTTTTTATTCGTCCATCGTTTTTCGCCTCTCCTTTCCTGCGTTAAGCGCGCCCAAGCTTGGCAGCGGAGAGCTCTCGCTCTTCTCTTCCTTCCTTCGCTTTCTTTTGCCGCTTGAATTACCACGTTCATTTCGCTTTTTTTTTTTCGCTTCTGACTTTGGAGAAGACACCTCTTCCTTTCCCTCCTCCCTTTTTGTATTTCATTATATATATATATATATATATATCGTATTGGGCTTCACGCGGAAGCATCTGCATCATCATCTGCCAGCAGGAGGGACATCAAAGCAAAAAAAAGTTGAGCTTTTCTTTGCGTGGAGTTTTCAGCATCCTCAACGAAGCTGCACCTTTTTGCAGCGGCTGTCATACGTGGCGTACAACTTGTAGCGTGTTCCCCCTCCTCTCTTTCTCTCTCCGTCTTTTCATCCGTTCGGCCATTTCGCCTCACGGCTCCGCTCGCCCGATTGCGCGGTGGCGCATCCCGCTTCTCCATCCTCCCCTCCCCCCCTTATCTCCTTACTTCCTAAAAGAAGAGACGTCATGCGAAGCGGGAACCAAAGGGGAACACAAAACTGCCAAGCGAACTGTTGAAGTTTTCCTTTCGCTCTTTTTTATCCCTAGTGGGGGAGAAAGGAGGACGAGGGCTCTGCTCCACGACGCTGGCTTTGCGCAAACGGATATTGCATCTGCACTACCGTGAAATAGGGAGCCTTTTTTTTAAATTACAACAGCGACCAACGGGGAAAGAAGGCTAGGGTAGCTCACCGAGAGCGATACACCGGCAGTGACACCCCCGCTTCTTCTCTCTCCTTCCGAAGCGAGACGGGGAGTAACTGCTGCGTGTGTGTCCATACGTTTGCAACGGCGCAGTATAGTTGGTCAACAAGGCGTTGGTGGAATGCCGATGGGACTTGCCCGTCTTGATTTTTTTTTTATAGCTGAGAATTGAACGAATACAAGCCAACGAGAAGATAAAAAAAAAGAGGGGCGGTGACCTTCACATCGTTCATCTACTGAATTGACCTTTTGCACCCCAGTTCTCTCTCCCCTCTGCAACGGAAAGGAGAAGAGTGAGGAGGTCGGGGAGGTCCGACAGCCTCATTTGTTACGTTCTTCTGCTTGTGTATAAATAGGGGAAATCAAAGGAAGAAACAACATAGAGACAGAGACTGTGTCGCGAAGAACACAAATTATACTTTATTTTTGGAGAAAAGGAAGGGCTTTAAAGGAGAGAATCGTGTGCGCGCTGCCCCTCTCTTTCTCTCTCTCTCTCTCACACACACACACAGACGCACCGCAACACGTATTGTTCGAGTTTTCCTTCTCTTTTGCACATCTGGAGAAACTTCCTCTCCTCCCCTTTCTCTACCCAGCATAATATAAAAAATTACAAGTGGGGGGAGAGAGAGGAAGAAAGCGAAAAAGAAGGTGGTGGTGGTGGTGGGGGGGCAAAAGGAAAAAAGTTCGGAATTTTTTTTTCTTGGCTCTCTTCCATTTTCATATTCTGCGAGATACTCAACGTACTTATCCCAATCCGCCTCATCTGCCTCCTCCTTTTTTGTGTGCTTCCCGCACCCGGTTTTCCACTTTTGTTTTTTTCGCATCTCTCTCTCTCTCTTCTTCTTCTTCTTCTGCGTTCGCTCTCTCAGTGTGTGCATGTGTGTGTTGTCGGCGTGCGTCCATCTTGAACTCGAATTTCATATTTGTCTACTTGACCTGCTCTCTTTCTTTTTCTTTTACCTTGAACTTGTAAGTCGCGCTCGTTGTTGCTTGGCTTGGTTGTGGTGTTTTCCCTCGTTCTCTTCGTCTCCTTCTCTCTACCCCTTTCCACCCCTCCACTGCCATCCTTCCTCCCTCCGTCACCAGCGAAGACGCGGGGTCCACTGCTGTCCAGCTATTTTTTTTATCGTTGAGAATTAAGCCGCCCTTACGCTCCCCTCCCCAACACACACACGCACGCACAAACGCGAAGGAAATCCACCGATTCTGCAAAAGAAAAAAAAGAGGAGAGCAAAGCCAATTGTGGATTTCACTTTCAGATAGTTTGTTTCCATCGGTCTTGCTGTGTCCCCCCCCTTTCCCCTGCTTCTTTCCTTTTCGATTTCATTAGCGCGCTGTGCGAACGCAGCGCTTCATCTCCTCCCTCCCCGCCCCCGCCTCCCGTTACTCTCTCCTTTTCTCCTTCTTTCTTTATTTTGTGTGTGTGCGAGGGACCTCTTGGCCCCTCTTTCGGATTATCTTTTTCTTTTTAAACTAAATCCATAAACCGCGAGAGAAAAAATCGTCGTGCTCTCGAAGCGTTTGTGCTCGAAGATCTATCGAGGTGAAAAAAAAAGTGCACACCCCATTTCTCGTGGATTAAAAGGAAGTGAGCTGCTCCCGCTTTTTCTTTTCGAATACTGTTCGGTAAAACTCCACCGATAGTCTCACATATATTACGGTGCGCGTCTCTGGGGTGGGGGCAAAATAATAAAAAAAGGGGGTGGGGCAATTTGTTGAGGTGCTCGTCTCTTCTCTGACGAATCAACGCACATATTCAAACACAAGTACGGGTCATAAGGTGCTCTCTCTCTCTCTCTATCTCCAAAAAAACAAAAAGGACAAGAGGATACCTATTGCGAGCTCTTATCGTTTCACCATTTCTCTCTCCTTCTTTTTTTTGTTTCCCATTTCTTTTGTTTGTCTAACGAAAACGTTGACAGCCATTTCTGGGATTTTGGCCCTCTCACATCATTTTGGTTTTGCTCTCTCCTCCTCCTCCTCCTCCTGTTCTTCTTTTGGTTCCGTTTTTAACGCTTCTTCTTCCTTTCTCATCCTCTCTTCGAGTGGTCGGGTGGAGCGGCTCTGTGATTTGTTCTGACACTGCTCAACGGCTCATATCTTTTTTTCGAGGTGGCACCTGTAGTTCATTCACACACACGCACGGAGGTGGTGCGTTGCCTTTCCCCTCGCCCCCTACCTCCACTTCTTTCATCGTCGTTTTGTTCTCTGGTGCCTGCTTGTTTGAGTTTGCCTTCTCGTCTGTGACGTTTCGTTCGTCGATTTCTTTGAGGTTTTCTTCTCGGTGTGTTTGTGGAGAAGACTCTCTTCTTTCCTGTTTCGTTCAACTCTGTCTGTGTGTGACCCCCCCCCCCCCGTGTTTTCTTCACCTTTACATCATTCGCTTTGGTGCTGCTTGAGACAAAAACGACGACGAGTAGAACACGAGTGATCCCTTCCTTATTTTTCTCTCGTGGAGTATAACACTTTATTTCTTCTCCTCGCACCCTCTCTTTCTTTCATTTTGGATTTCCCCCTTTTTCCATTCCTCTTGGTTTCGCTGTTTGGCTTGTGAAGGCCGTGCCTTCTCGGGAGAGTTCTCTTGTTTCGTGCTTTTCCTGTCGTCGGCCCCTACCCCCGCCATCCTTTCTCGCGCTTCTGAATCCTCTGAAATACCGCGTGTCTTTGCTGGTGTTTCCCCGGACTTGGCGTGGCCAGAACGAACGTCCCTTAATTTCGCCCTGCTCCGCTCTATTTTCGCGCCACATAGCATTCTTCAGCTTCGCTCTTTTTCGGGTGTTTGCGTGCGTGAGTGCTGCTTTTGTTTAGTAATATATATTTGCAGAGCAGCGCACTTTCTTCCTCATTGTTTCTCTTGGTGGAAAGGAGAGCGTCACGTAGCGGGAGCGGCGCAGCTGCAGGGAAGTGCCACCATGCAGTCTTGTGACAGTGCACAGCCGCGCGCTACACGAAACGGCTCCGCCACGTATGCACACTCCCCCTACTTATATCGCACCAACACAGATGAGCTGCCGGTGAGCCCACGAAGCGAGAGTGGCGGCCGGCCAGTGTCGCTGAGTGCCTCGTCGTTCTGCAGCCCCACACCGCTCAATATGAGTGTCATCACACCGGATGCGTACCCCGCCCCCGTAGCCGGGATCCCACCAATGGACCTGGCGAGATCTCAGAGCTCGCACCCCTGCTCGCCCTTGAGTAAATCAGTAGGTGGCGGTGTACCCGAACGCTCACAGCCCATCCAAGTTGGGTCGGCTCCGAATGTGCATGCGCGGTATCGTCGAGGGCTGCACAGTCCTGTCACGGCCGGCGGCGCAGGGAACGACAGCGGCAGCCGAGGTGCCTTTCCGAGCTCCCCGCCAGCCAGCCTGCCGCCTCGTTCGCCGTTCTTTCTCTGGGATGACAGTGCGAGTGCCTTTGTGGGGGCCGGGTCGGCCCCCACGCGTACACAGAACAACCCGTACCGCATCCAACCCAGCAAGGTTGGCGTCGTCTCGACGCCGCCCTATTCGCCGAACGTCTCAGGCGTCTATCGAGGGAATGGCGGTGGTAGTGGCGTGCCGTCACCCAACCCGTACTATGGCATGCAGGGGGCGCCGCTACTGTCGTCTTCTCCCCCGCACAGAGCATCGCCGCCAGTTCAAGGGTCCAGCACGCTTAGCCAAGGCAGCTCGCCCCAAAAGATCGACCACAACCACAATAGTGGTAACGGGGCCACGACGAGCTACGCGCCGACAGGGTTTTCGATGCCCCCGACGATGTCGTTGATGACGAGTGGCAGCAACGGTAGCTATGGAGAATCACCTAACTTTCGATCTGGGGCTCGCGCTGCGAGCTACGCAGATACACGCTCTGCCTATGCGACCTCACCGCTGGCGGGGTCTGCGACCAACGGCGGGCGTCCCTCCTTTGGGAGTTCTCTGCACAATCACGACTCCCTCACGCCGACCCCTCAACTCAATGGGGACGGCTGCGCCTTTACGGACGCGGGCAGCCATGCCAGGGGTGCCCTGCCAAGCGTTGTGCCGTCGCGGCAACTGCCTTCCTCACCCCCGCCGCAGAGCGCATCTCTTCAAGCAGCCCACTTCCCGATCGACATGAGTAATGGCACCTACCCCGCATCCTTTCCTTTTGGGAATGCAGGCAGACGGGGACTGATAGGTGTCGTGCCGTCTGCCGAAGGCCATCCATCGGGGAAGCAGGAGCCGGCAGACATGACCGCAAAGCTGTCCCCGCCTGCTGCAGATGACGCCACGCTTTCTTCAAGTGTGTCGAGTAACAGCACCAATAGCATTCGAGAGGATCTGCCGCTGTGTCCCAACGACGATGCATGCACCCTCATCAACGACCGCAAACACCAAAAGAAGTACGCGCACACCTGCCGACTCTTCCCTTGCTACCATGGGCATATCCGTCGTCACGCAAAGATGTTTCGGCACGCCCCAGGCCAGTCCTCCCTGCCAGAGGGGATGAGTGCCAATGCAAAGATGACAAGCGACGCCTTGGCAAGCGTCAACTTCAGCACGATTAGTCCGGACGCCCCCAACGCCTATCGCATCTACGTCTCTCATGGGGATCAGAGCTACGAAATATTTGGCGATTGGGCTACGGTGAAGGTGCACACCTTCAAACGATATCTGCATCAGGTCTACCACATTGCCCCCTGTGCACAAGTGCTATCCCTGGCGACGACAGGCCAAGTTTTAGATGACGACATCAGCGCCGTCAAGGCCTACGGGATCGACAAGGATGCGGTGATTCAGTTGCGCAGCAACATCGATGATGTCACCGAGCCGGGGCGGCTGCGAATCTCTCTCGACGACCTGTAGAGAAGAGCGGAGGAGTGGTGGGGAAGACACCGGAAAACAAAGGGGAGGGGTGCTACGGTAGACGAACGCAGCGTTCAAGTGATCGGCGAAGGTGCGCCCACTTTTGTAGTTTCAGAGAGGGATGTAACGGTCCGAAGAAACGAAAAGGAAGAGAAGGGTGGGGAGGGGGAAGGAGGAAGGGGGCGTTTCTGAAGTGCTGTTGCTCTCTCCCTGTCCGCCACTCCTCTGCTTCCCTTTTCCCGACTCACCTTCGCGCAGAGGGAGCGATAGCGGAAGGGGGGAGTGGGGAGGATGGCGGCCCCCCCTTATCTGCCGAAATGCGGCGCACAGGCTCCTTCTGATGGCGTCTCTCTTGACCGGTCGTCTCAGGTTCGTCTCGTCCTCTCCTGGGCACGTAGGTGTCCTCCCGAGACCACCTTTCCTCTCCGCTACGCCCGCGGCGCTCATTCCTGGCACCTGCGGTGAAGAAAGAGCAGTTGGCGATGCACAACGCGCGGAGCACAAACAGATAGGGTATATGTGCATATATATGTAGAGAGTAATAGGAACTTCATAGCATGAGAGAGAGAGAGAGAAAGAAAGAGAAGTGAAGCAAATGGATGAACATGATTTTTTTTTGTCAGAGGTGTGCATTCCAATCCGCTGCAGTGGGAAGGAAGATGAGGAATTACCTCTGCGTGCCCGCATGCCTCTCCTCCTTTTTTCTCTTTCTCTCTTTAGTTGTAGGGGTGTGCGTGTGTGACGTTCTCGGGGAGATGGAGGGGGGGGGGAAAGAGGTGGTGGAGCAATTGTCGAAGGAGGTCGACATTTCTTGCTTCTCTTCCTGCACCCCTTTTTAAATATTTGATTCGAAAGCCTCTTGTGTTTCTCTTGCTCCTCTCTTCCTCCACCGTCTTCCTTTCTGTTGTCATGCTCTATCCTGTGCTTTATCTCTCTCTCTCTCTCTCTCTCTCTATATATATATATATATATATATGTTCGTATCTGTCATGGCGTATTGCGAAGAAACGAAAGGGGAGGGCCCAAGCTGTCGTAGGAGGATTCCTTCACTCTTCTCCTCCTCACTCTAAAAAGAAAAAAAAGCAGTAGCGTGTCCCTTCTACAGAAGGGACGCTGTCGTTGCGGTCGGATGGTTCAAAGCGACAAAGAAAGACTCAACGCTGGATAGCAGAGCTACACGTTCGCTTCGCCTTCTTTTCTCGTTCTCCCACGTTGCAATTTGCCCAACGGCGCCCGTCTCCTTTCGTCCCCGCCTTGAGTACCCCCCCTCCCCCCTCCCCCCTCCTCAAATGTTCTCCGTTGTGTATTTTTTGGTTCTTCTCGATCGTCGTAACTCTTGTGGTGTAGGGGGGCGGGCGGGCGGGCGGAGGGGGGGAGGGAGGGTGGACTGGGGACTCCGAGTTGATACAGTCGCACCGCTTCCTTGGTGTAGAGAGAAAAGCGAGCGGGCAGAGCTGCAGAGGGTACGAGCTCTTTGACAGCCTACAATGTTTTTCATTAAATTTTCGGATTGCGGTGGTGAGGTGATTTGTAGCGCATGAGCATTATGGAAAGGGAAGCAAAGGCGACGGGAAAACGGGGGCGGGAGTCGACGTGGGGACGACCTGCCGTCTCAGACTTTCTAACTCCCTCACCCGCCTTGCACTCCTCCTCGTTCTGTTTCGGTTGACATCCGTTGATGCTTCTGCACTTTCCTCTCGTTTCGCTTCGTGCGTCCCGTGCGCACCACTAATGTCCCTCTTCCATCTTCGTTTTTTTATGTTTTGTAGCGGATTGGGGTGGTGCTGGCTGCTGCGCGGCTTCGTCCTTTTTTGAAGGGGACATGTAGGGAGGTGAACGGTGCATGGGTGACGGGCGGATGTGTGTGTGTGTGTGTGTGATGCACATATAAAGTTCAGCTGCCCCCCGTCTTCCCCTCCTCCTTCCCTGCTCGCTCTTTTCTGTTCTTCACTTGCTTCTTCTCACCCTTACTTGATTTTTCGCCAGTATTCGACTCGAGGGTACGTGAAGGGGAGACCACATGGTTTATATGTATTGATATAGGTAGGTGTGTGCGTGCGTGTGCGCCCCTACATTATCTTTCTCCCCCTTCTCCCCCATAGGCAAATCTTGTCCTTTTCCCTCTTCGCTACACCGAACTGCAGCCAAGAAATCCATTGTCGCCCAGATTGTCTTCTGAAGCCGTACTTCCCTCCTCCCTCTTCACTGCGTGTCACATATCCACGGCACGTACCGGAGCCTTTAATTCTTGAAGCCATTGGTGTGTGTGAAGCATTTATATTGAGTAAAGTTAGCTGGGAGTGGAGGAGGAACCGGTTGCGGAGGGGGAGGGGGGGGGGCAGAACTTCTTGAGGCTTCAGGTGTGGTTTCATGAAGGAGAAACGAGGATGGCGAAGCGAGAGGGAAGGCGGTAGCTCGTCTTTGGGAGGTGCGCGCCTAGGATGATGTGGTTACCGCGTGAGTGCACGAGGTGGAGGGGTGGAGAGGGATGACGGTGGAGGTATCTCGATGGCAGGGTGAAGCTCTGTTTCCTTCTCCCACCCCGAACGAACCTCTCGTTTTCGCTTTAGTTTGCCTTGTGAAGTCGCTTGCTCGAGCGACGCGAGGACGCTCATCGTGCTGCCCGTCAGCATGATGCATGCTTTTTTCCTTCCCTCCTCCCTGTGTGTGTGCTCTCCCGCTGTCCGCTCCCCGCCGTACGCGACTCTTCCTCAGTCATCTATAGCGAGGTGGAGGGCAAGAAAGGAGCGGCGGTGAAACATGCACAAACATTATCGTTTTAAGAGAGGCGGTGCGTCTCGCTGTGGCGAACGCTGCTTTGCCTCTCTCCGCGCTTCGCCCCTCCTCCTCCTCCTCCTTCTCTCTTTGCCTCGTGTGTCAATCCGTAGAGGTACATATAGTTGGTTTGGATGCTTCCCGATTTTGAAGAGACGAAGCGAGAGTAAACACCCTCAAAACCGGGATTTTTCTTCTCCGGTTCTCTTGTGTATTCCTTTAATACATATATGTATGCACATATAGTTGATCGATGCACACGTCATGCGAGCTGCTTTTCTTTTTCTCCCTCCCTCCCTCCAAATGAAAGTTGGTGGATGCACACTTTGAAACTGGCGCAGATTAAAAAAAAAGTTGAAGAAAAATAAAAAAATGGCGCTTCCCCAAAAAGCAGAAAGCAGGAATAGCCATACATACACATATTTCTCTCCACATGTGTGTATATGTATACGGAAAGAGGCGAAATGGATCTTTTCAATTCGTTTCATATCCGTGCCGCTCCGCCTCTCTGCTGTTTTGGTGTCCCCTGTCACCCTTCCGGCTCAACCGAACATCGAAGATGTGGTAAAGCCTCTTCTTTTTCTCCGTTGTTCTTGAATATATATTCGGAGTGGATGACTTTTCTTTTGTCACTTGCACAAGGGAGAGAGCGTGTGGAAGAATATCCTACAGACACACATATGTCCTCACACATACAGCTAAGGAGAAGAGGAAAAGATCAGATATGTTCGTGAGGTCGTATGAGGAATGATGCGTCTGCAATTCCCAAATCGAATGTACGAGAGCAGCCCGCCATACGGCTAGGAACCTTTCCGCCACCTCTTCTGTGTATGTGTCTGTGGAAGGGGAAGAGGAGGACTTGCACGTGCACGATGTGTCGTGTGCATTGCATCTTGCTCCACCCTCGTTCAGGTCTCTCGCAGCGCTCTCTTCTTTAGTTCGTCATGGGAGAGGGAGATGTAGGGACAAGGCGTGCCGGAGGCGGTTGTGAAAAGAAGAAGATACAGCCATCTCCTTCCCCTCCCTCATTTCCTCGTCTGCGTTGCTCTTCTTCTTTCCTCTTCCGTTTCCACATCTTTCTCTCTTTCTCTCGTGTTCACGAGACATGGAGCTTCCCATTTTGTGTTCTGTCTCTCCTCCTTGTGTATCTTTATGTGTATACATGCCTTCTCGTTCCTCTTCCTTCTCTTTTATTTGGTGCTTTTCTAACATCTATCGCGGAGGCGGTGTCTTGAGTACCGTGCTTTCTCCCTTCTCCTTCCCTATCCCCCGTCGTTTCCCTAGCCCTTCTTGCATCGCCTAGTGGACACGCTGTGCGCGAAGGGGCTATGGTGCGGACGTTCATGCACCGGCTGCATCGGATGTGGAGTTGGTGGACAGGGGAGACGGCGATTCCCGGTGTGACGTACAGCGATGACATGCTGGACTTGCATACGCAGCTGGAGCAGCAACAACATAGAGCGTGGCAGGGCAATCTCCGCAATGTTCGACTGGAGACGGCGCCGGATCTCCTGCTGCGCACCAGCAGCGCAACAGAGACGCGGCCAGGTCCGGAGGAGGAGCCCTACTCCTTCTGGGAACGTGTGGGGCTGGTGCCGATCCACCCGTCCCGCGTACGGGCGCGACAATATTATCATCCAATCACGAACTTCGCCCTGTATGACTACGATGAGGTGGCACCGGAGGAGAAGGAGCTGACGGCCAAGTGGATGGCACGGGTCATGGAATTTAATGGTGCCACCCCAGCTGGGATTCTCTGCGCCGTGGGCTGCGTCGTGCTACCGTTGCACACTGTCTACCGCATGCCCCTCTTAGTCGCCGCTGGTGTGGCCGGTGTGGCGGTAGAAGTTACGCGGGCGTACATGGCTGCATCTCAGCAGCGACAAGACTTGGATGATTTCCTTCTCGCCAAGGAGATTTGGTATATTAAGAATATCGAAACCTATCAGCTGGGCATCCCGCGTATCCCGCGAGGACGGGAGAAGGAATACCAGCGTTACGTCGACAGTGCCTTGTCGGGGGGGTCGCAGCAACTTCCAGAGGCTCTCGCGAACGATCTTCACATCTAAAAGAGATAGAAAAAAACGATACGCTGCTGGCGCCCGAGTCACAGGACTCCTTCCAGCAATCAAAATTCCTTAACGGCTGCAGGGCACATTCGGGCAACGGTTTACGTCGCGGAGTGTGGGCGTTCTTTTTTGTGTGTCTATACCGTTTCCACCAGTGGCGCTTCCCCCTCCCCCCCCTCCTCCGCTTCTTCCCTGCCACCACCGCCCTCTCATTGTACCTTAGCGTATCGTGCCTCTCTTTGTGTCGAACGAGCTTTGGTGTGTGTGGGAGGAGGACAGGGAGGGGGGGGGGGGCAAATACTAAGCGGCAACGGGGCCTGTGTGGTGCGAAAAGGGCTGCATCACGTTGAGGAGAGAATGATCTGCTCTTCCCAATGCGAAGATGTGCGGCGAGCGGTGGATGGGCAGTGGAGGGAGAGGCACACAAACGTGCAGAGTTTTCATGCAGTTTTTCTTATAACGGATGGGCAGACGAAAGAGACGGCGTGCGGGGAAGGAGGGGCGAGTGGGTGGCGAAGAGAACCGCTGCCCCATGGTTTCGCCAAGTCCCCTCTCCATCGTGTTATGACTGCCACTGAGTCGGTGCCACAATTCTTCTTCACGCCCGCCTGCGTTGTTTTGCATCCCGTCTGTCGCTCGGCGCGGCCCTCTCGCTGTCTCTATTAAATTTTTCTCGTCTTCCCTTACCCCACCTTCCTGGGCTGCCTTCCATTCTCCCTCTGGTGGGCACCCGCTTCCTGCCTTGTGCCCTGCCTTCTCCTCGCCTGAGGGGACGTACATCGCGGGGAGGACGTCTGCGACGGCACTGCAAGGGTATTTCTGGCCTTCTCCTATCATGACGGGCACCTCCGCCGCCCAAACCGCTTCGCCATATCGTCTGCGAGGCGAAAAGTTGAAGCCACTGACATCTTGCACGACATGGGCCGTGACCGCGCCTGAGGGGGAGGAGAGGACGGAGATGCTGCTACCGCAGCCCGTCGTCCTTGCCGTCTGCGGCAGCTTCAACCCCATCCACAACGCTCACGTGAAGCTCTACAACGTAGCAAAGGAAACGATCGATGGAAGGGAGGATGAATACGGCCGCACTGTCGTCCTCGGCGGGTTTGTGTCCCCCGTAAGCGATGCGTACGGCAAACCTGGGCTCGTTAGAGCACCAGAGCGACTGCGCCTCATCGAGGAGGTGCTTCGCGGACACCCCGATTTGAACGCCGACGCTTGGGAGTGTCAGCAGCCAGTCTACATCCGCACCTGTCTCGTGCTGCAACATCTCAAGGAAAGCGTGAATGCGTGGTATTCCGTGACCGAACCGGAAGCGATGGCGTGGTGTACTTCTCAAGGACGGAGCGTTAAGGTGGTTCTCGTCTGTGGGGCGGATCTCTTTTCATCCTTCTGGATTCCAGGTTGTTGGCCGCTGTGTCTGCTGAAGCAGCTCTTGGACTCCTTCCCGTTAGTCGTTGTGCATCGAGAAGGGTCTCATCAGGTGGTGAAGAATGCGGATGACTTCCGTGCGATGTGTAAAACAAGGCCGGCCCTGACGGAGACGACCGATGCAGGTGAGACGATCACGCTGGATCTGACACGATACACCTTCACCTTTGCACAGTTCCCTGACTCTGATGAAACCTCATCCACATCCGTGCGAGAGCTAGCGAGGAGGTTGGCTGAGACACCATCGCACTGTATAGGGGAGCGGACAGCGTTGGAGGCAGAGCTAGGCCGCATGCTGCCGAGCAGCGTCATTCCTCGTGTGGTGGAGCTTTATGGAAGCTCATCTGCTATACCCTGAATATATATATATATATATATGTTTGGAAAGGGCTCCACCGTTGCCGCTCCTTGAAGTGAAAAAATTGCGCTCGATGCAATGCTTTCCTTCATGCTGCTCCCCCCCCCCACCTCTCTCTTTCTCTACTATCTTCCTCTCTTGAAGTTTTACATCTCCCAACTGGATACGTTGGGACACGAACAAAATTTTCTGCCACCCTACGCCATCCCGTGCTTTTGAATCCGCCTGAGGTCTCCCATCGGTATCAACACAATCTCAACTATCCCCCTCCCCCCCTTTCTCCATCTCCTCTTCCCTCTTGGGTATGTACGCGTGTATGCGCGCGCGCTCAAAGAGATCTTTGTATGTACATCCCGCTTCTTCGCGTTTCATGTGCGGATGATGGCGTGTTGAATGGGGGGTTTTTCGTCTCCGTGCCGTCTTTTCCTGCTTGCCGCCTTCCCCCCTTCTCTTTAGCTCTCACCGGTACTGCGCTCTCCCTTTATCGTCTCCGTCTCCTGACATCATTTCCTTTTCTCTTTTCATTTCTGGCCTCGAGATTCGCCTCACTGTTCCATCGCATCCGCGGCTCCCTGTGCCGCCCTCTTCTCCCTGCGTCCCTCCCTCCTACACTCCGAGCTTTAGCATCTCCTCCTTTTCCCGTTAGGGGACATCTCCTCCCACGGAATGACGGGGGGCACTGTGCAATGCTCGGTACACCTCCGTCTTTCTCTCTTCCCACCCCATACTTCGCACCCCTCTTTCAGCGTAGGGAGGCGCATGCCCCGCCCATTGGGGCGCTCTCCCACTCCCCCCCCTACTCACTGATATACGTCCCTCCTACTTTGAGTAATACATAGGGCGATCGCCGTGGAGATACACCTCCTCCTTTGAGCCTTTCTTTGAGTGGAGGAGCGCGTCTTGCTTTCTCCTTCCCTCCCCTCCGTCTCTCTCAACTTCCAGCAGCCCTGATGCCGTCTTCTGCGGCACGGGCTTCGACCAAACTGGCGAGCCGCCCGCCGCCGCTGCAGCAGCATAGACGTTCGATATCGTCCTCAACTCGAGCGCCGACATGGAGGCCGCTTGAGCCGCATTCCTCCAGCAGCCTGCTGACTTACTTAATTCTCGGCTTTCTGCTCACTGTGAGCTTTATGTGGATGAACAACTTGTCCTTCACATTATTGTGGAAGGGGCACCACACCGCTGGGCATGGTGGTGTCCCGTCCTCGGCGGTGGATCCGGTATCCAACGTCACAACAGCGTTCCCAGCGGCATCTGTGGCTGCACAGGTCAGCGAAGACCCGTGCAATGCAGCAATCGACTGTGCACTGCGTAGCGTAGCGGAGTTCTACGCCGCTGCGGGCGATTTTCATTGCCCACAGCCCCACCGCTACACACGGGAAGAGGTGGCGCTGCACTCTGACGAGGATGACTTATGGATTGTGGTGCACGGCAACGTGCTAGACGTCAGCGGATTCGCCCGCCAGCATCCTGGTGGGGACGTCTTGCTCGATGGGGCAGGAGGGCGAGATATGGAGGTCCTCTTCACTCAGTTTCACGGCCCTTCCGCGGTTAGTTTGTTCGCCAGTTTCTGCATCGGCCGTGTGGCTTCCGAGGTGGACGCGAAAAAGGTGGTGATGTGAAGGTGGGGCATCCTCCTGGAAATAGACGCAGCCTCGACGGAGGTGAACGCTCTCGCTTGAGTCGCGCATATTTTCAGCACCAGGCATGCCTCGGTGAGCACCGCACGCCACAACCCCAGCGTCATGCTCCTCTCCCTCTCCCCCTCTTGTCTCACGTTGCAGAGCGTAACGTCCCCCGTTTCCCTTCTCTATTTTAAACCCCTCTCCCTTTCCTCGTATCGCTCCCTCCTTGCGCCTACGGAGGTGCTTCGAGATGCGTCCATTCGGTGCCATTGTCGCGGGTCTCCCGCTTCCTCTTCCTCTCGCCTTTTCGATGCCTTCTTTGCTACTCGCTCATCCTATTCGGGTAAGGCATCCGGCAGTCCATCAAGCCTGCAGCGCTAACGATCGAGGATCAGGAAAACATTAATGCCATCCGATTCCAAGCCGCTTCCGTGTGATCGGTGTCCCGCCCCATTTCCACGGCATGAGAGCTGAGAACGGCCCCGTGTGCGCCCACACGGCGGGAACAATTCGAGCGTCACCGCAGATTCGTCCAGGCTCCCCTGCTACGCGTGCCCAGTCCATCCGTCCTCGTGCCCTGGCCTTGCGGTTTGCCGTGGAAGACAGGGTATTCCCGACGAATGTCTCATCATGCAGGATCCTTTTTCCCAGCTCGCCAACTATCTTCTTGGGTATTAAAGGCACGTGCCTGGTCCGCACGTTCTTCTACTTGCACACACACACACACACACGCACACACACACACAATCCTCCAGCCCAGCGCAGCACCTAACCTCGCTTCACCTGCAGCTCCGGCCACCCTGTTGATTTCTGCCCTTTCTTTCCTTGTGTTGACGAGATTTGCTCAATAGAAGGCGTCACAGGGAAGAGGCAGAAAAAGAAATCGCTGCCCTCTCCGTGGCGCATTCCCCCGACGATCGTGGTGGGCGGTGAGGGCGTACGGATCAGGGTTTCGCCGCCCAGGGTTCAAGGAGTGACCACATCCATTTGGGAAGGAATATGTGGTGTGGGGATTGGGAAAGGGGGAGGAGGCTGTATTGCGTCTGATAATGGTCCCGCTCTTTCAAGAAAAGGGTACGTGGCACATGGAAGCTTTTTATTTTCTCATCTTCTTTCATGCGTTTTACGCTGCGCAAACAGATCGCATATCCTTTATGGCTCCTTATGGTTGCTAGGCTAGGGAAGCGTGTGACAGCGGTGCGCGTTGAGCGTTCTCGAAGCTCTGTGAACCTTGTTTTCGTTGGCTGTTGCTATTTCCTCTGTTCCTCCTTTCTGGGTCCTGTTTTCGCTCTTTCTTACTAACGTTTACTTTGTGGAGCTTGCGTGCAAACTGTATATCATATATATATCTATCTTTGACGTGATGGTGCTTATTGTGGGTCGAGCCCTGTCGCTTTGTCTGTCTTTTCTTTTTTTTTTGCCCTCGGTAGATGTTTCTGGTGTGGGCGGTGTGTGTGTGTGTGTGTGTCCCAGATATAACATATTTTATGCGCCACACTCCTCCTAAGACGTCGCAGTGAAGAGGTTGGGGAGATGTGTGGGAGTCCGCTCCACTTGGAAAGAATGATGCGCACGCACCCCCTTGATTCATAATCTATGCATATTCCTTTTAATTCCTTTATCAAATTAGGATAAGTATGCAGGACGGAGATTCGCTACCGCACAACCGCGAGTGAACAATCGTACCCGACGGGTGCACCTCACCTGTGCACATCACTCCACAGAGATCGCGGAGTCTGGCACCTGGTGGGCGTGTCATCCTCCTTATTGGCGTTTCTCATGCTCTGATGACCTATGGCACATGTATGCGCGCATCTCTTTTTATCTTTTTCTCTGCGTGTGTGTGTGTTTGTGTGTGTGTTTATGCTTTTCACTTGCCACGCCTTTGATGTTCTGTGAAGTGTTGAGAAACGACTGTGAAGGTGGTAGAGGAAGGGTCTGGAAGCGTGATGACGATCTGCTGTCTGCCATGCAAGATCCTACCAGGCGGGATCAGAAAGCTTGGCTTCTCTAGTTGCGTTTCGCTAAGTCTATATCATCTTCGATTTTGTGAATGTGGTTCCTCATCTCTCTCTCCTCTTCTCTCCTTCTGCTTGGCTCCTCTGCATGTTCTGTGATCGTTTGGTAACCGGGTGCTCCAGCAGCGGTGTAGACGGGCCACCACAGCGCTACACATCTTCAGCGTTCCCTTTCAAAGTCCCCTGTTCTCCTCGACTGCGAGTCGCGCCTGTTGTCGGGACATCAGCACCAGGGCAGATAACCTCTCTTTTCACCCCCTGCCCTTCCTTGGGGGCATCGCTGGTCCGCCCCACCCCACTCTTCCCTTCGCACTTGTCTTCTCTCTTACTGCTGCTCGGTCGCTACTGGCGTTTAGGGGCTTTGGATTCTTTTTTTTTCCGGTTGGCAGAGGTTCACGGAGACTTCGGCTGTCACGTTAAAGAAGCGCCACTGCACCTTTTCAGGGACGAGCAAGAATAATTTCTGTCTTCTCTTCAGAGAACCGTCCACCAGGTACGAGTTCTCCCTCTCCTCGATTCCGGTACGACTGCTCCCCCTTCCGTTGGTACACATAGGTGGTGCAGCGACTCGCTTTCTCATTTGTGTACGGCTTTCCATGGCGGAGCCTGCGTTTCGCGGCACTCTGCTGCTCTTGCAGAACCGCACGCGACGCGATCCGGAGTCGTACCGGGACGAATTCTCAGCTCAGTTGGATCACTTCAGGGCTTCCAGTGCGACCGTGCTTTCTCAACGCACCCTCAACCCGCAATTTGTGGCCGTCCTCCATTATGTATGTCACGTCAGCCACTGCTTCCCCGCGGAGGCCACGGCGATTGTGAACATTGTGGTGGAATTATTGCGCGCCTCCAAGGGTGGTGGCTTGCCGAGTGACTTGCGGCTCGCCTTGGTCAAGTCGCTCATCCTACTGCGCGCGAAAGACCTCGTCACAACCGATCAGACTTTTCCCCTCTTCTTTGAACTCTTGCAAGAGCGCGATAAGGCGTTGCGGAAACTCATCCTCACCCACATCGTCAGCGATGTGCGCAAAGTGAACATGCCGGGAGCGAAGCAGGGCGCGGTGATCAACAAGAAAGCACAAAACTTTCTTTTTTCTGTCATGGCTGAGGATGACCCTGTCCAAGCGCGCTGCGCTGAGCTCGTGATGATCGACCTTTATCGCCGCCGCGTCTGGTGCGACGAGCGAACGGTTGAGGTGCTCACCAAAGCCTGCTTTTCACGACACACACCCATCTTACGAACGGCGCTGCGCTTCTTTCTGATGCAGATGCCCAAGATCACTTCAGTGGACGACGAGGACGGTGAGGATGGCGAGGAGCAAGACCCGGGGCGAACTATTTCGAAGCTGAAGCAGAAACTGAAAATCGTGAAGAAAACGTCTAAGCGGGAGCGGGTGCTCAAGCGCAGTGTCCGCGGTGCGATGCGAAAGTACAACCGCCAAGAGCGGGAGGAGGAGCTCTTTGCCAAGCAGCACGTTGATCCTATTCGGCTCCTGCGTGATCCACAACAATTTGTGGAACGACTGCTGGCGAAACTCCAAAAAACCTCCGAGCGGTTTGAGGTGCGGCTTTTGTATCTCAACGTGATCGCGCGCACCGTCTCCGAGCACGAGGTGCTTCATCTGCCGCTGTATGGTTTTCTCGAGCGTTACATGGAGCCCTCTCAGCTTCATGCAACTCAACTGCTTGCCCTCTCTGCCATGTGTGTACACAAGATGGTCCCTCCTGATGTCCTTGAGCCGCTCCTGCGTACCATCTCCAACCACTTTGTCTCAGACCGCTCCTCCGCGGATGCGATCACGGTGGGGATCAACACCATTCGTGAGATTTGCAAAAGGCAACCACTAGCCATGAACGCCGACTTGCTCAAGGATTTGGCGGAGTATCGAAGTCAGCGCGGAGACAAGGGTGTGATGATGGCTGCTCGAGCCCTCATTCAGCTGTACCGCGATGTCTACCCGGAGCTACTCCCAACTAAACTGCGTGGTAGCAAAGCAGGAGCTGCGGACATGACCAAGAAGCCAGTATACGGCGCTGAGCACGTATACACAGACATCCCAGGCTTGGAGTGGCTGTACGAGGTGAACGGCGTACAGGACGATGGGGTGGACGGCGGCGTCACAGAGGGCTCTCGCAGCGACGATACCACCAGCGAGGACAGCTCCTCAAGCGGAGGAGAGTGGGAGACGGACTCGGACAGCGAGGCAGACGCGGATGATATCGAAGGTGATTTCGTGGACGCTTCGGACGCCTCCTCCACCACCGACGATGAGGCGAGTGAGGGGGACGACACTTGTCCACGTCTAGTGCCGGTGCACAAGCAGGCACGCAGCAATGACGTCGTTGGAGAGAGAAACGAATCCCACAAGCGGGTTCGTCATGAAGCTCCCCAGAATGTCTGTGATATACCCGCAGTCCACAGGGTATCCCTGACCGGCGCGGCGGAAGTGGATTCTGAGGGAAGTGATGTGGTGGACGATGATGAAGAAGGGGAGGAGGAGGAGGAGACAGACGAGGAGAGCTGCGAGTTTGGTTGGGAGGAGGGGTCCGAAAATGAGGAAGAGGAGGAGGAAGACGAGGATGATGAAGAGGACGCGGATGAAGAGGCTGAGCCTGCGTCTCTCGCAGCTGCGTTGGCTAACACCGGTGCGACCAACACGGAGTGGTTTGAAGATGTAACAGAAAGTGGAAGTAACAGTAACTCTATCTCGTCATCGGCGCACCGCGCGACGTCGCTCTCAGGCTCTACTACATCATCGGTTACGTCCGTAGCCTCATCGCGGCTGCTCACCGACAGTGACTTCCAACGGATGAATCAGCTCCGGGCACAACACGGCAGTCACCTTTCGCTGCGTGGCAAGCTGAAGGAGCGCGAGGAGCGGTCCAAGAAGCGGCATAGCCTGATCCACGGCATCAGCAACGACCTCGACGCCCATGACATTGAGCATTTTACCACCAAGAAGCGGGAGACGGACAAGCAGGCAAAGATTGAGCAGGCGCAGGAGCTACGAAAGGCATCTTCCAAGTTCGAACTGCAGCGGAAGAAGAAGAGTAAGCTGAACTCGACTCATGGGGAGCACTCCAAGCGCGGGAAGCTGTTCCAGATGACGAAGCGATCGCAGCGGGTGGCTACGAAGCTCAGGAGCTCAGTTGCAGATCGTGCGACGCGCGCGAAGGAGATGAAAAAGAAGGATATCAAGTTTCGAATCAAGCGAGGATGGAAGGCTTGACGCCAAATACCGGTGGAGACCTTCAGAGGAAGACGTGGGGCACGAGCGCCATGGGCGTCACCCTCAAGACATTTGCAGCGACACATATCGACATGTGCACACACATTTTTGTGGTCCTTCTCGAGCACCGATTTCTTTGTGTTCGCCCAATGTGCGATGTCTTTGTAGGTTTGGTTTGGCGATGCTTAGAAGGATGTGCACAACGCAGTTTCTGAGTGGACATTACTTCCTTGTGTGTGCGTGTCTCTGTGAGAAAAAGAAGCTTGAGGCGGGGGGTATACTTTTTAAATCCGTGGAGGAAGAGGAGAGCGGAAGATGCGTATGAAGAGGCCGGGGGGGGGAGAAGGGAGGGAGATGCATAAAGCTGCGGAACACCCCTTCAGGAGAGGCTCCGTGGAGGGAAGGCGGAGGAGGAGGGGGAGGGATAACATAACGAATAAAGGAACACGTGAGTTTGTGTGCGGAAGTGTACGAGCGCGCTCTCTCTCTCACACTATGTAACAATATCCGCGTACATCTGGAAAACATAACAAGTCTGTAGCACCGCGACGTGTTCGAAAGGGCGGTTTGGGCGAGAGAAGGAGGGAAGGCAGAAGACGAGGGGGGGAGGGGGCGTATAGGGCCGTCACTTCACCTGCGCCGACTTGCGCACTTTGTTTCGTTCTGCCTTCGCCTCATGTTCGGGTATGGACTGCATCTCTCCTGTTGGGGAGAAGAGAACCCCCTCATGGAACTGCGTAAGCTTTCTGCTCTTAGACGCTCCCCTCCCCGGACCATCAGGCGTGCGAGTGATTGCATGCCAGGCTCTACAATCTGAAGCGAAGTCATGCCAGCTGGAAAGAGCGCAAGGCCCATCTGGGGCGTCGCCTCTTTTTTATTCGTGAGGAAAGCGTCGTGTGGCGCAGATGGACCCCCTCTGTTGTCATGCGCCTTCTCTCCCCTCCCCCCCGACCATTCCCCGTATCGAATTCTCCAAAAAAAAAAAAGACGTCCCTCCTCCTCCTTCTCTTCTTCTCTCCTTCCCTAAGCCCCTCATGTCCCTCCAGGTACTGCTGGACTTCTCCAGCAGTTTAGTGAGTCCCAAATATGTGGGCCGCTCTCCCTTTCCTGCATCGAGGGCGTCTCGCGATGATGAAACGATCCCGTCGATTCCCTCCTCCCTGCTCGCCTACATACGATGCACGAAGCGGGCGTTGAATGTTCGCATGGTGGGCTTTGCGGAGCCGACGCTGCGGCAGTGTTCGGAGGAACTGTCACGAAACGTGCAGGCTAGCTCGCTCCTTCAGAAAGAGGATGCGAAGGCCGCTCTGTTGCGGCAGCGTCGTGGCATTGTGGATCCGTGGGGTTTGCCGTGGTCACCCAAGCCAGAGTATCTTTCGTGGCTGCGGGCTCAGGGCAGGCTGGAGGAGCGTGTCTAGGGGCCCTCGCTGGCGATGGGAAGGGACGGGGGGGGATGATTAGTAGGCGCGCCTCCCTTCCCTTGGCAACCTCCATCTGAGAGTCACAGATGCCGGACTCAGTGCTACCCATGGAAGCGCGTGAACTGAGCAAAATAGGGGTGCTTCTCCCTTGGCGTGTGTTTCTTCGCAGTGGGAAGATGGCGGTAGAGCAGAGTGGCACAATGCGAGCTGTATCAAAGGCAGCAATGGAGAGTCTCCTGTGATAGCTATCCATCCATATATATATATATGTGTGCATTTGTAGAATGGGAGGGACGTGGAGAGGGCGCAACAAGAACCATCTCGCGCGACCTCTATCGCACATATTCTCTCCGCATAGCTCGCTGCAGCACCAAAAAGAATCAACAGCTCACCCCTGCCCCTCCTCTCACCACGTAGGGCGCTGTTCAGACGCCACCGCGGTTGTCTCATGGTTGATAGAAACAAATACCGTTTCCGTGGCGGCAATACGCGCTTTTCTTTGTTTCTATTCCTTTAGAGAGTTACGACCCCCCCTCTTCCCCTCCTTGCTCCTTTCCTTTTCCCTCGCCTTTGCTTGACTTCCTCTATCTCTCTTCCTCCTCCTTGCCCATTCTGCTCCCCCTCCCTTTGCTTTTCGTTCACTGAAGGGGATCAAAGTGGGTACCACGTGCACCCATCGCGTGCACCATCTCCGTTTCCCTCATCGCTAGCCTCCTCCTTCTTCACGTTTTTGCCCTCATCTTTTTACGCAGCGTGGATCTCCCCTCTCGCCCTTCTTCCCCCCCTTTCGACTGCTCTCCTGCCACCATCCCATCTTTCGCTGCGCGCTTTGAAACGGAATCAAAACAAAACCCATCCGGCTGGTGCTCCCACCATGTCGGAGTGCCTTTATGGAAAGGCCCACGCGAATGTCTCGTTCTCACAGGAGTCGGGGGCACCACGCGATCGGTTGTTGTCACCGACCCAACAGAACTCGCGCTTTCACGCATCCAGCTCCACCCCCACCATCGACCAACGTAGTCGTGCCACCATCACGCGCGGACGCCTTCCAACGTCGACGCGTACCGACAGCATTCGGCGCACCGAAGGACGTCGTGTCAGCCAGGACACCCGCCGCTACATGCAGGCGGCCTCCGCGACAAGTCAGGCAGCGGTACATCAGCTCATCAAGCGGCTGCAAACGTACCGAACATTTCAGCCCTTCATCGCGCCACCCGCACCGTACCGAGATGACTTGGTGCGAAGCGATCGGGACCGCCGCGGCGGGAGCTCCCTCGGCGCGGTAGACCCAAGTCAACTGTGGCAAATGGTGGATGGCTTGTTGGAAACTTCTGTGGCCCATCTCTTGCAGCACAACGCGGAGGATCACTTCGTCATGACTCTGCAATCCGCATCTATGCCGGTGGATTCGAACAATATGGCGAAGGTGCGCACCATCATCGAAAGCCGAAAGGCCAGCTTGGGTGTGGAAACCGCTGCATCCAATGAGGCTCCTGAGGCAGAGTTCTCCACCTCTTCCCTTTCACGGCACATGCCTGGCCCGTCTCTATGGGGCGCTTCTCACCACTTGCCAGATCTCGGTCGCGCCTTTGTCGATCGTTGGGCGGCTGACCATCCTTTCGCGTCTGCGGCCGAGGTGGAAGCGCGACGGCAGGCATGGACAGCGCTTGAACTTCGAAGGCAGCAGGCCAGCCGGGCTTTCTACCTGAGCGGCATGCAGGCCCAGCTGGATGCGCTTCAAGCGGAGGAGGAAGAGGATGGATCGGGGGGCCCGGGTATGGGCTCCTTCTCCAAGACGGCGAAACCTGGGCGAAACGCGTATCAAAGAAGCAGCTCCAGCATGAATGATTGGGGCGACACCTTTGACGCCCAAATTGGCCGCAGTCAGCGCCACACGACCACCATGCATGTCTCAGCGGAGGAAGAGAGTCGGGTGGCAAGCCTCGAACGAGAGAAGCAGCAGGCATTGTGGGATACGTTTCACACGGAAGTCACTCCGCCGCGTGTGCCCAAAGCACCGCTGGGAAGCGCATTGGACGCCCCTCGTATCGTGAGTGCGTACATGAAGAGTGCTGACTTGCATGACTGGCTACACGCCTCCTGGGCGCACCGCACTCATCGGCATGAAAGCGCAGCACTACGCATACAGTGCGCCTTCCGTGTTCATCGAGCGCGCTGCGAGGTACGGGGAAGGCGCTACGCACGACGCCAGATTTTCCTGGCAAGTCTTAGTGCTGAACGGGAGGCGAGGCGGATGTGGGAAGTGGCGCTGCAGGTGCAGACAGAGACGACAGGCACCGCCAACAACGCCGACGCCACCATGCGCGCGCTGACTTTTTTCATCCGAAAAGTCAACGCCGTCGTTGCGAAGCGCCGAGCACGCCGGCAACTCGAGGAGAAGCAGCTCGAAGATATTCGTGGCTACGCCGCGACACGCATCCAGGCCGTTTACAAAGGACATCGTGCGCGAGTTCTGGTGATGGAGATGCGTAATCCTGAAATTGTTGAGCGTAGAGAGCATCAAAGGCGAGAGCAAGCTGCGATCGTTATCCAAGCATACTGGCGGCGTTACTTCGCACGGGGACAGTGGCGCCGCTCATGGCAAGCTGTGTGTGCATTACAAGGCCTCTATCGAAGTCGCCTGGCACGGCGCACGCTGGCGCGGCGTCGCTACGAGAGGGCCGTGGCCGCGACTAAAGAGCTGGAAAAGTTCGCTGTGCAGCGCATTGAACGGTGGTACGCCGCCTTTTTAGCCGTTCGGACTGCCTTTGCGGAGGCGCACCGGATGGAACTGGTCTTCCTGCAACGGGTGTGTCGCGGCTACCTTGGCCGTAAGAGACTGCAGAGAGAGGCACTGCAGGTATGCACAAGAGCGGCGGTGCTCCTGGTAGAGCAACTCCGATGTCGTGAGCTGGCATCCCGAAGAGCCAAGCATGCCCGTGCGACGCTGGATGCGGGTAGACGGGCAGCCCACGAGCATCTCCTCCGCACCGATGCCGCTGTCACCATTCAGCGTGGATGGAGAGGGAGTCGTTCGACTCGCATGTGAGTTGGCCGCTTACCGTGTCGAGAGCCGCAACGAAAAAGCCCCGCCCCTGCTTCACCTAACGGAAAAGACGACCAGACGATCCTTAAAGGGGCAACGCTTCGATTTGCCTTGTGGATTTCTTCTGAGAAAAAGGCGGTTTGCTCGTTCTGCTCTTCACCTATATGCTATTGACGCACATATATATATATGAAAATATCAGGTCGTTTCTGCCCTGAAGCCGTCTCTTTCTCTCTCCCGATGGATGAACCACGAGGGCTCATTTTTTTTTCGGCTGCGCACGTATCGTTGAGTGCGAGGGTGTTTGTGTGTGTGTGTGTGTGTGTACTTGTTGCAGTCTCATTACACTTGATGTACAATAGAAAAGCGAAGGCATCGCTTCTCCAACGAAAGCGACGCCTCACTTCACAGTCCAGTGAGCGTCTCGTTTTGTCGTTGCTCCTTCTTTTGCTTTTCATTTTTGCGCGCTCCATTCTCTGCGCACTCGTCGATGGTGGAGATGAGGGTGGACGAAGACAGAGGACTCTTCGCCGTCACCTGAGGGGGGTCAGGGGAGGGGTTGGGTGGGTGGCACTTCTCATCTTCTGGCGGGGCAGAGCCTCGTCGCCGGCTCTCTTTCTACGCCCTCACCTTCTTCTTCTTCTCGCTCCTAGACCGCTACACTCTGATTCCTTCACCTCACAGAAATAAGAAGGGAGGAGAATTGTACTATGCGCACTTGATACTGTCATCTTTGTTGAGGGGAAGAAGGCTTCTGCGCGGCTTTTGGCTTCGGCTTTCTCAGCTGCCCTCGGTATACGGCGATGGCGGGGGGAGGGGGACGTTTAAGAAATCCCTCGAGGGGTCAAGGGAGAGGGGGGTGGGTACTCGCGCCTCGACATATGGCCTCCCCCCTTTCCCCCCGTTCACCATCCTCTTCGTCTCTCTTCGCATCTCTCGAGCGAAAGAATGTTTGGTCCTTGGTGAGCTCATGCCACAAACTGCATGCGCGCTCTACAGGTCAGAGAGGAGCCGCTGCGCCACAGAGCTGTGCAGGCTTCTTTGCGTCTCTTTTCTTTTCCCAGGACCTTCCCTTCTTCCCTTTCTGGAGAAGGTGAAGAGGAAATATCTGGTGTGAGACCGAGCAGATCACTTTCTACGTCCCTCGAGCTGCACCATCGTGCTGCGGGAAGAACACGTATATCGATGTCTATATGGAAAGGGAAGTACTGATGTAAACGATCACTCGTCACATGCAGAGACGCTAATGAGCAAACCAAAAAGAAAAAATAAAGAACTTCGATGGATGACTGCCATCCCCCCTTCCCGCCCTGCTTCACTTCTCCTTTCCCTTTTTATATTTTGCATGGCTTTTAATCCTCTCATTTACCCCTGCTATTTTCTCGACGTGCGTATGCCGTTGTTGCCTCTTCACATCTCCTGGTCGTTCCTCTCTACAGTCGTGCGCGCTCTTCCACTCTTTCGGCATTGCCACCGCACATTTCTCCGCAGCGGTGTCTTTGACCTTCAAGCTCATCGACGCATCTGTGCGGCGGTGGACGCAAAACAGCAAGCCTTACAGGAGCCCACAAAACGTGCTCTTCTTCAGTCATTCAGCATTTTTTGTCCTCTTCCCCGCTCTTTCTCCTTTCTCCTGTTCTTTTGTTGTGTGTGCGGGTGAGCATGGCGCAGTTGGCACTCAGTGATGAACAGCTTCATCAAGCGCTCGATTTGGCGGTTCGCGCAGCTCAGTCGGCAGCCTCTCTCATCAACCGGGCTATCGATGAGCGTAGCGGCGCCAGTTGTGAGGCGCGGGAGAAAACAAATTCGACAGATCTGGTGACGGAGTACGACCTGCAATGTGAAGCTGAGGTGCTGAACATCCTGCGTGCGGGTACCCCGCTCTATGCTATCGTAAGCGAGGAGACTCAGAGTGAAGAAAAGCTGCAGGACGAACCAACATGGATTGTGGACCCCATCGATGGGACTACGAGCTTTGTGCATGGCCTCTATGACTGTTGTGTATCCATCGCGCTCGTGGTCGGTAAGGAGCCCGTGCTCGGGGTGGTGTGTGCACCGCGCCTTCACGAGGTGTTCACGGCTGTGAAGGGACGCGGTGCCTTTAGTAATGGTCAACGGATACACGTTTCCTCCACTCGATCCTTGACCGAGAGCCTCGTTCTGCTGCATCACGGGGTGAAGAGAGAGAAGGCGGTGGTGAAGAGCGAAATCGAAATGATGACGGAGCTGGTCCAACTTCCCGTGCATGGGGTTCGGTGCCATGGGTCGGCGGCGCTAGATATGTGCTTTGTTGCTGCAGGGCGGGCTGAGCTGTACATTGAGGTGGGTGTGCATGCGTGGGACATAGCGGCCGGCACCATCATCGTAAGGGAGGCCGGTGGCATCGTGCATGACGTAGACAATGTCGATACGCTGGACCTTACGCGTCGTGGGTTCTGCTGCGGATGCGCCGCGGAGCTCACGAAGTACGGGGTTGATCTGTGTCGGAAGTACGGCTACCGAGAAGCCGCATTGGGCCCAACATCGTGAACAAGGCATCTACACATTGTGTTCGACGTATACAGAGGTGGTGATGATGATGGGGTTTGGTGAAAAAGCCGATGCAGGTGGAGGGGAGGTTCTGAAGGCGGATCGTGTGCGGGTTGGGGTGGGGTGGGGGCCCCTTCCCTTCTGCAGAATGGTGAGGTGATGGTATCTTGTCTCTCCTTTGCTTTCGTTGAAGCGGCGTACACCCATATGCACAGAGAAAAGGATTGATGCTTTGGTTACATCCCGGTCGTCAGGAATGGATGCCAGGCCGCTGTTCTTTCAGGAGGCTCCTCGTTGTCCCGCCTCCAGATTGTGTTCTCGTTGACTTTATCGCTCGCTTCTGGTCTGATGCTGCACGCGCGGTGAGTACGGTCTGGCATCGCCCTTGGCGCGTCTTTGAGGCGAGTAGGTGGGAGGGTGTATTGGACAAACGAGTGCCTTGCCCTTCTCTTCCATCCCCCTCCTCTGCTTAGCGTCAAAGAGGAGAGAACTGAATAACTTTGCTTCTCTCTCTCTCTCTCTCTCTCTCTGAACTGGCAGTGAAAGCGAAAAGGCAGAGCCCATGAGAGGAAGAGGAAACACGAGCCCGTGTGTGCTGACGATCTCATGGCACCTTCTGTGAATATGGGCTCGGTAGGGTATCCCATCATGACAACAAAAGAAGACACAGTTGCGGTGGCGAGGGAGCGTGGAGGGCCCTACCATGGCAACCTGTCCAGCGCGTGCCAAAGTACTGTGGGCACCTCCCCTTCTGTTCTGTACGCATGCGCTTTGTTCGTCATTACCCCCCCTACCCTTCTTTCTCTGCCGCTGTTTCGAGAGAGAGGTGCTGGACACGATGCTGGAGTGTCGGACGTCTCTTCTCGGGTGGACCTTCAAAACACTCAATATTTCTCCGCATTTTCCCTCGCGCAGAGAGCTTTTCGAAGCGGTTGCGGGTCGAGTCGTCACGCTTTGGCGCGCCTGCGCCGTTTTTCGTCTCTCTCGGTCTGTTGCGTACGCGTGCGAAGTGACATCGCTAATTGTTCTCGCTCGTTTTCCTCCTTCACTTTCTCCTTTTCACCAGAGAGAATCAGGGCGGGGGGTACGCAGGTAGAGATAGGGACCGCTGGCTGTTCAGGGGTGGCGAAGAGCGGGGACCTACACCCCGTATCTCTAGAGGACAGAGGGCTGCTTGCTGCGTCTGCCCATGAGCAGTAGAACTGCTGCCTCCCTCGTGGGCTGTTGCCCTGCGTGAATATCGCATACCTCAAGAGCCCCATCCCTGAAAAAGCTAAGTAGCTTTCGCCTCAGCGGAGAGGCGGTGTCGTCGCTCACTCCTCGCGACTCTTACGCAGGTTTGCTTTTCTCCGCTGCCTGGGGCAATTATGATGATGAGCTCCGTGAAGGGATGCGCGTGACGGAGGCGACAAGCCTCTCGTACGTCTCTCTCCCGCCCTCTTCGGTTTTCCCTCCCCCCTCTCTCTCTCTCACACACACCCTTTCATTCTCTCGCCTTTTCCCTTTTATCTCTCTCTTCAAGACAAAAGAAGACGTTCTCTATCTCTGCTCGAGTGTTTCGGCAGTTCATTCTTGTGGGAAGTACGCATCGTCTCTCTTGTCTCACGGTCGTAGCATCCGCGCAGGAGCTTTCGGTGCGACCAATATATCTGCCGTCTCCAAAGTGGTTGCACCATGGACGAGATACCTGCGGCCAACGCCACGGAAGCGCAGCTCGCTGAAATCCATGAGGAGGTCTCGCGCGATCCACTGCTCTCCCTCCCAGAACCTTTGAACCGCTCATCTAGTCTTGTGCGGGAGCTGGAACACGACGAAGCCTACCTGAACCAGGCGCTTTCTCTCTTCGGTGGGTCACCCGTGTCGGCAACGCAACACCACTTCAAGACCATCCGCTACTCGCGCCGAGACGGCAATTGCTTCTATCGATGTGTCGGGTACCGCCTTTGCGAACTCATGGTGGAAAACCCGACACGCGCTGCCGCGTATGCAGCGCTGCTCCAGTCGCGCGAGGGAAGTCTCACGACCATCTTCGGACCTTTTGTAACTGACTTTACCGACGTGCTCGCCGGAATTTTTAATGGAGTGACAGCGGGTACGATGACGCTCACCGAGCTGTATCACCGCTTCACATCTGAGGACGGTGCGTACATCGTAACAGCACTGCGCTATTTCATTTCGGCCTACTTGCAAACGCATGAGGAGGAGTACCAGCCATTTGTGGAGGGTCTCGGCTACGCTACGATCCGTGACTACTGCAACGCCGAAGTAGAGTTGGTCGATCACGAAAGCGACAACGTACAACTGGCCGCGTTTGCCCAGGCCTTCGACGCTCAAGTGAACGTCTACGCCTTGGACCGCAACGCTGCTACGGAGGTCACTGAGTACGCCTTTAATGAGGAGGGCAACGCCGATGGACACCGATTTGTAATAGACCTGCTCTACATACCTGGGCATTACAATCTCCTTGGCCGCTGAACAGCATCCGAAGGCCGTGTGCCGCTGTTCGAGCCAAGCATGTATGTGTTGTCCCTCAAAGGCTCTTTGCTACATATATTTATATCTATACGTGCAAAAGTGCTTTCACCCCTCTTGTGGCGAATCTGAAGCAGCGGGACACCCGCTCGACATACGACAAGACAGAAAAAAGCGAAGGATTTATGGGAGTCGAAACGATGACGCAGAAGCTCGAAGGGATGCCACTCCTCCCCCTTTTGGGGCCTTCTTCCGTCCTGTCAAGAGCGCTCCTCGCTGTATCCCCTTGTCGGCACGGATGTACTCCTTTCCGAACTTCCTTCTCCCCCTCCAACGCGATTCGGATTATACACTCCAACGTGGTATTGCCCTGTCATGGACAGGTGTCAACAACAGAACCGTTGGAGCTCTCTCATATATATATATATATATATATATTTATATATATTTGGAAAGCTTGCTGGACTGGAGATGCTCCTCACGTAAATACCGATCGCTTTTTCCTGTAAGGAGAGGGGACCTTCATCCATTCATCACACGGGGACTTAGGCACCTATATCTATCTATCTATACATGCGAGAGGCGATATATAGGCATACTGTCTAACGTGAAAGAGGGAGGGAAATGGCAATGATGCGGAATACATCGAAAGAAGAAGAGCGACGGTGACGGTCGACGTGGCTGAGCCCCTCTTCTTATTCGGAAGGCGTCATCAACACTTTCTAGAAAACCGCAATGCTCTCCCCCTCTTCCTTTTCTGTTATGCTCTGCTTCACGCTTCATCCACGTCTCTCTTCTCCCTCCCTCCCTCTCCTCCTCCTCCTCCTCCTCCTCCTCCTCCTCCTCTTCACTTTGTCATGGTAGTTCTCTGATACTTCTACAGTATCCTTCCAATTTGCTTGTGGGGGTGGTACTAGTAAAAGGACTCGTTTGGGAGTGCATCGAGGGAAAAGAAAGCCAAGAGAGGGTGCAGAACGGGGACATGCAGCAGACGGGCTCGCGCATCGCCCCTTTTCGACCAAAACGTGGATTCGCCGTTCACGTTCTCCTGTTCTTCCACCAAGAAAGGCCGAGGAAGTGCCAGAGCCAAGGGAGAAACGTCACTGAGGGATAGCCCCCTCCCCCCCCTCCCCCCGTTTTCCCATCTCCCTCTCCTGCCACCTTTTCCTACTTCGCGGAAACGTGCTCCACGCCCTATTTCGAAAGATGTTTAGTTGGCTTACTGGGGGCGATGCAAAACTGGAGGTGCCGCCCGATGCAGTGCGACCTGGATTCCATCCCATAATGATCAGTCATGACGGCAGTTCCGACCCCAGTGCCCCTCTGCCGGCCCCGTCGCCACCATCATCTGGGGCGGCTTCATCGAATCTGCGCAGCGGAGCAAAGCCGTCCCCCTTACTACCCTTGAAATCCTCCATCATGACCAGTGCGCCGATCCACTCACCTCTTACCGCTTCGCAGCCACTTTCCGCCGAGGTTGCCTCTGAGACATCCCCACTTTTTGGAGGTATGGAGGTCGCCACAGCACGTCGGCGCCGGAGGGTCCATCGCGCGACTAGCTCAGATCCTGCACCGAAGGCGGGCCCCTCCCACCCCCTACCTCCGCCGGCGGCCTCACACGGAATGGAGGTCGTGGACACCTCTCCACAGAGCGGCCGTAGTGCGCCGGCTGCGGTCAGCCCCCGTTTTCGGCAGCGCCTAGGGCGATTTTATCGCTTTCATGATCCTTCGAAGATGGCACAGTTGGAGGTCATCCTCGCGTCCTACGTCGGGGAAGAAAGCTTACTTTTCGAAGAGCTCATTCGACAGTACGGCCCCGAACCGGTCGGCTTAACGGCGTCGTGTATTGCGGAGAAGGCAGCAGCCATACCGACCGCTGTCGATGCACCATCGGCTGTTGCACTGCAGACGCAGAGTGAGTCGGAGATCTCTGCCTTTGCATTCATTGGCCCTGCCGCAGCGACGGTCGGAGAACAGTGTTCGGTCGACCGTCCGTATCCCTATGAGACAGAGCAGAGTCCCAGGGGAGCTGATAATGAGATTGTGGTAGCACCATCTACACCTTCTGCACCCCATCCGCCCTTAGCGGCTGCCGCGACTTCAGATTCGCACCTTTCCTCTTCTCTTACTCCTCAAGAGCGCTTGGCGGCTCTCGCACAGCGCCACCGCCGCGAGCTCCACGATGCGCAGCATCCCGTGCTGGAGGCGCGGCTCGCCTTCGCTAACACACTGAGAGCCGCTGAAGATTCGCTCCTGTGCCGGCGCCGGTATTTCTCAACCATCTGCCAATTGGAAGATGCTATACAAGTCAGCATCCATGATGAGGATTACAAAAAAGCCGATGTCCTCTCGCGCCAGCTGGCCCAGGTAGCTGCTCTCGTGCGCGACGCGGATACGATATGGGCGGGGATTCCCCAACGCCTCACTGATGCGCAACACCGCATCGAAGAGGCCGTGCACAACGTCGCTTTGCTGTCTCGTTCCTTCAGTAAAGAGCAGCAGAGAGAGGAAAGTGGTCTGCAAGCACAACTAGAGCCAGTATTGCAAGTGGAGGACGCTGACCTGCAGCAACGGGAAGGGTCCATCATTTCACGCAAGAATAAGATATCGTCGGCGAGGCAGGCTGCAGAGGAAAAACTAAACCACTTCCGGGTCGCAGAGGAGGCCATACAGCAAAGGATGGAGAAAGCCACTAAGGCCATACGAGAGCAGCAGCAGTTTCTAAAAGACAGTATAGGGAAAATCGAAGAGCGCATTACCATATTGAAGGCAGAGTTGCGCTCCGCTGAAGAGGAGAGAGAAGAGAAGAGCGCACAGCTGCTGCACCTAGATGAACAACGCAAAGCTGCCGAGAAAGAGCATGTAGCTGAGCTCGATGCTGCCGCCGTGGCGGTGTCGAGAAGCAACCTCGGCATTACCGATATTACGGCACAGTGGAATGAATTGGTGGCGCAGCAGCAATGTGTGGAAGCAGAACGTCAGGAGCGGCAGTTGCGAGCGAAGGAGTTGGGTGAGCAATTGCAACAATATCAACAGGAATGGGAGGAGCGCCAACGTCGTGCGAGGTTCCTGGAAGAGGACACATTACCGGCTTCGGGGCGGTACTGGCGTCAGTGGATGGAGTTGCTGAGTCTGCGGCTGCGCGGAGGCGATGTTTTGTTTGCTATTCCTGGGATGGCGCGCGCAGACGGGAACGTGCCGGAGCCATCGAGTGCCTTTCGGAGGCGTAGAGACCTTCAGAGGCAGTTGGAGGAGTTGGCGGGAGAGGTGGCGGCCGATGAGGAGCTCCGTGACGACGCAGAACGGAGGCTTGAGGAGTGCAAAATACGAGTGGCGCCACTGACTGCCGCCAAGTCCACGGCTGTGGCCAACAAGAATTTCAAAGAAGCGCAACGATGCGCCGACGAGCTCAAACAACTACAGATGAAATGCGATCTTTGTCAGTCAGATGTGGAGCTGTACAGCGGCCAAGTTCAGGGCTTACAGCGAACGGAGCAGCGCCTTCGTGAGGAACTGAAAGATGTGGAGGCGGAGGCGGAGCGGTACGCTAGCGACTTCAAGAGAAGGTATAAAACGATCCTGCAGAGATTCGAGGAGGAGGTAGGGCATGTTCCGGATTATCGCCTCCTGCCAAGTGACTCTGAGGGGGTCGATCCCCTAGCTGACGCTGTGCAGTGTTTGTGGAATGCGCTTCAAGATGAGTGGCAGCGTGCAAGCACACGAGCTCCATTCATACCGACTGCGGCGGCGGCGGCGGAGAATGCGGCGATGCCATCGAGCTCGACAGCCAGCTCCTCCGTCGTGGTTGAGCATCCGACCGATCCTGTTGACCCACCGCAAGAGGAGAAGTCGATCAGATCATCCGTAGGGGTGGATCAGCGACGTCGCACACCTGATGAGCGAGCTGCACCCTTCCCTGCACAGGAGGAACAGGAGGAACGCATACGGAACCGAAACGACGTGGAAACTCTCAGCCACCAGAACGGGAGTTTCCTCACCGAGGCGGGTACACCCGATGCCACCGAGAGAGCGAAGGGCTCCAGTGAGGTATACACGGAGGGGTGACGTGTAGAAATGAGGTCTCTCTCTCTCTTTCTCTTCCTTCCTTAAAACTCCAGCAGAAGATAAAGCTCTACATACTGCTCTTGGGCCTCCGAGAACGGCGGCTGCCAAAACGGCAGTGTATTTTACGGGCGGAAGCCAGGAGCAAAACGAACGCATAGCACACGTGCGGGGTAGAATGAAAGAGGAGGTGGGCCAGCTGCGCGCTGGAAGCTTTGCCGGAGTAGACGTTGAGATGCGTCTCGAGCATGATTGCAATTCCGGCCGTCTTCCTTTTATGATACTAGCGCGTATCTCGCTTTTTGCTAGCGCCTTTCGCTTTGACGTAGCGGCATGTACCGATGCAGTTTTGACGTCGTGCACCGGATGCGTCCGGTACTCTTTACTCGCTTTCATTTTTTCTGCTTCCTTCACATTCTGCGCAAGATGACAAGGGAGGCCTGCTTTCTCTCTGCGTCTCCTTCAGAGGCATCACGTGGTAGAGGGCTATGATTCTCCGAGAACGAAGCGCCGTCCGTTTGCTTTCGTATATTTTTTGGTGCAGTGCAGTCGTAGATAGGGAAGAAAGGAGGAGAAGAAATCGGAAGAGAGAGCGAAACGCAGATGCTTGTCACGTCTCTCCGCGAGAATCCTTTCAGATGTCATGCCATCACAAAGAATTTTATCCCTCCCTGGTACCACGTCACCTATGGCGACCGCCTCCCGCTTCCTCTCTCCCTTATGGTGCCGTCGCTCTATCCTCTTGTTCCCCTCTCCCTCCTCTACCTTCACGTGGAGGAGCGGGGCGGGGTGGGGAGAGGCGCAGACCCTCTTCCCATATCGTCTACTTGGTGCCAACCCGTTTGAGGTGGAATCGCTCTTTTCTTTTTTGTGACGGTGTCACGAAGGGAGCGACCCTCGTAAACACATGGGAAATACAGGGAATGCCGGAGACGGAAGGAGGCTTGGATGTCGTTGACTTGACGACGCCCACCGAGAGGCTCTGCGAGGCATGCTAGGGAGCTGTTGGACTGCATTGTGCTGCTACATCACGTGGAAGAGGATCAGCAACCATCTACGATGAGAGTTTCTCTACAACTATTCTCGCATCTTTTCTCTTTCTGCTTTCATTCGATAAATTAATATATCTTCTGGTGTGCAACGCCCCCCCCCCCCCCTCTCCCCCGTTCCACTCTACCTCAACATTCTCGCTGTATTTTACTGCTTCGTTGTGCGCATGTTCTCTGGACTGACGAGCGCAGAGAGCCCGCCGACTCTTTTTCCCCCATAAAGATTTGTAAAAGTACTGCACGGAGGAGGAGAGTCGTTCATCTTGGCCTCCCCCTCTGCCTCCCCCCCCCCCTCCTCCTCTTGCTTCGTATTTTGGCTGACTCGCACACGCATACACACACTATTTTTGTTTCCTCCCACCTCCGCGCTACGGAACGAGGCATGTCCGAAGGGGAGCACCGAGAGAAACCGATGGAGACGGGAGACCCGTTCACTGCGCCGTTGAAGCATGGCAAGACTGCCGAGGAGACTATGACGGAGGAGCGTCCCAACTATATCAAAACGGACTTGGGCGAGATCAACGTGATTGAGTCCATGTGCCCTCAATGCGAAAAGACCGGCACGACTCGTCTGATGATCACTACGATTCCCCATTTCAAAGAGATCATCGTCAGCAGCTTCGAGTGCCCCCACTGCGGAGAGCGCAATAATGAAGTAACCTTTGGCGGGACGTTTGGCCCTAAGAAGGTGCGCTACGAGCTTCAAGTGCGGAGCAAGAAAGATCTCGATCGGCAGGTGGTCAAGTCAGAGTTTGCGACTATCACCATTCCGGAGTTGGATTTAGAGATCCCACCGGAGTCGCAGAAGGGAAACCTCAACACGGTGGAGGGCATCCTGGAACAGACCTACGACGGCCTCCAACAGCAGCAGGCGCAGCGCCAAATCGAGCACCCGGAGGTGTACCAGAAAATTGAAGAATTTTGCGCAAAACTGCGGTCCTTCCGGAGTGGAAACGTGCCCTTCACCCTCACCCTCGATGATCCCGCAGGCAACAGCTACATTGAACCCATCCACGACTACTATCACCCCACGCTAGACCGCCAGCTTGCCAAATTCGAGAAGGAGCGCACGGACATCGACCGGCAGCTGCTCGGCGTCGCCATCGACTACAACACCGAACGCACGCGAGAGGAGGAGAACGATGTGGAGGAAGGCCAGTTCAGTGATATCACAAAGATCCCATGTGACTGTCCTGCGTGCCGCAAAGGAGGCTACCTGATGATGCACGAATGCGAGATTCCCTACTTCAAACAGACGGTGATCATGGCCTTTAAGTGCGAATATTGCGGATACAAGAGTAATGAGATCAAGTCGGGCGGTGAGATCAGTGAAAAGGGCCTTCGTTTCACCCTGCACGTCGAGACGCAGGACGACCTGAAACGGGATGTGCTCAAGTCTGAGACGGCCACGCTGGTGATCCCTGAACTGCACCTCGAGCTGGCGCCCGGCACCTTAGGAGGTTTCTTTTCCTCTGTCGAAGGGACGATAACGCAGGTTCGGGATCAACTCAATACGCTGCCCCAAGTCTCTTTTGCCGTCGGCGATGCCGCCGATGAAAACTCCAAGACGATGCTGCAATTTGTAAAACAGCTCGATGAGTTGCTCGAAGTGAAACAGCCCTTTACCTTCATCTTGGACGATCCCCTTGGCAATGTATACATTCAGAATCCCC
The DNA here is from genome assembly GCA_030849085.1 of Borovskyia barvae. Classification (NCBI taxonomy): domain Eukaryota; phylum Euglenozoa; class Kinetoplastea; order Trypanosomatida; family Trypanosomatidae; genus Borovskyia; species Borovskyia barvae. The sequence goes on from JASAOM010001046.1 coordinate 94,729, forward strand.
GCGCACATTTGCCTCCTCCAGAAGATGCAGACCCCAGGCTGCAGCGAGAGGAGTACACCCGAACTGAAGACCAGGATGAGGAACTGGGCATCACCGCCATGCGCCATAGTGATGAATGGGAGGGTGGCCTAAGAGAAGAAAAGGAAGAGGGGAAGGAGGTAAAAGTATCATCGGCGGACGAACGCGCACCGCAATCATGACTAGATCGGCTCGGCTTTCCTCCGAGCTTTCTCTTCTCACACATAACCGTCTCTCCTTTCTCCTTCTGTCTTCTCTCGCCATAGGGCGTGCTATTATCTTCTATGAATATCTTTGCCCGAGCAACGCGTGCGCCGCTTAGGCTCGACTGAGTGTAACCGGGTGCTATGAAGAGGGGAAAGGTTCATGGATGATCGACGTGCGAGCGGCCTGACCCGCTCATTCCGATATTTTTACGGGCGTCAAGCGTGAAGAAGGACGTGTTCGCCATCTTCGATGGCCCGTGTGCTTTTTTGCTGCCTGGTCGCTCTCGCTGCGAGAGGATAAGGAGCAGCCGCAATTCTTAAACACACACACACACACATATATATATATATATATATATATATATATATATATTTCTTCTCCTGCCCCCCTTGTGCTCCTCCCGTGTAAGTGGCTGCTTGATGAAAGGAAGAACGAATTTCAGCACCCCTCTCCTCCCTCACCCCTTTTTCCTGTTCGTTGAGTAGGCAACGGTACCGTCGCTACTGTTGCTTTTTATCTCCCTCTCTTCCGATATTCCCCCCTCCTCCCCCCCCTCCCCTCCCTCCCTCTCTCTCCCTCGTTGTTTCTCCGCCTTGTGCGTGAGGCGGTGAGTGACTTTGCCGTTGTGTTTCTCCTTCGTGCTTTGAGGCACCTCTTCCGAGTGATGGGCTCAGATTCCGCGTGGTGAGGGTGGATCATGTGGGGTTATCCTAAACTAAGACGACAATGCTGCGCGGTGTCTTCGCTGGACGGCCCCGCCAATGTGAATCAAGAGTACGTGGAGGAGGAGAGAAGAACGGCGAGGAAATTGTAAGGCCCAACCATCCACTCCGTCCTCTTTTTCCTTCTGCTGACGGTAAGGGAGGTAGGGGTGTGGCAGCGCCTGAAAGGGAAGAGAGAGCGACCAACGCATTCGTTTAAGTGGTCAGCGAGACGTTGGAGCGGGAGGGGGGCGCGGAACAAAAGAGCTCTTTAGAGGGGCATCCGGCCGTCACGCTTCGCTTCCGTGGGTGGCGCGTAGCCGGTTGAGTCGTATCCTCTTTGGCATTTCTTCATCTCCTTCGCAGCTCCGTTTCTTTCTTGGAATAATACTTTTCCTCCCCTCCTCCCTTTGCGGTTCGCATCTTCTCGTGTTTGGACTTCTTGCGACTCTTTCTTTCCTACGGTGAGGCATGATAGCGAAGAGGGTATGCGTTGGGGAAAGGAACGATGTGTGTGTGCGTGTGTGTGTGTCTCCGCTGCAGCGGCGCGCCAGACCAGCCACAAGCTCCGAGTGCAGTTTTTTCATGCGGGGCAGCACCAACTTCTGAAGGTGCGGGGAGATAAATCGATGAAAGCCTCGCCACCTGGTGAGTATTTCGTTGAAGATGGCCATGCCCTATCTCGATGGGCTATCCAACAGTTCGACTCTCTAGCTGGTAGGTGTGTGAGAAGAGGGGAGAGAGGGCGAGGGAATGCGTAGAGGGGTATGTTCCTGCGGTAGAGGAGATGAAAGCGTAGCAGTGTAGGTGCCTGGCTACGGCTGAGACTGCTGGGTCTAGAGCTAAACTTAGCTGGAAAAGGGGAGCGCAACAGAGACATAAGCGACGAGGCATTGCGGGGAGTGAGGAGGAGAGGGTGGGCACGCATGGGGTGGGTCACCGGCTCCCTACGCCGATACACTCTCCCTTTTTTTCCACCCTTTCCCCTATTCTCCTCCTGCGTAAATCCCCCACGCCCACCCGTTTCTCTTGCAACACCTCCCATTTTCTTTTCGGATAATGCAGAAGACACCCGCAGAGAAATAGAGAACACCGGAGTGCAGAGTACGGCTCGCACCTCAATGGCTTTTTTTGCGTTGCATGGTCTGCTGCGCAACATGTGTTGAGTCATGAAGCCTAAGAGCAAACCATAGCGAGACTTTCTCTTCCCCACGAATCCCACTGGAGGTTTCCACGGATGCGTATGATGGAAGATGAAATAAGAAAGCAGCACTGCTCGCTCTCCAGGAATGTGTCGCTTGTGGAAGATGACGACAAGCTTTCTTAGTGTTTGGGTTCGCCAATACGGTTGTTCGCCTCCCCCTTACCGCACTACATCCGTCCATGTTCTCTTCCCCTTCTACAATGATAACTCTTTCCCTTTCTACGCTTTTCTTTGCTTCTTCGGCAACGCCTCCCTTCCCTCTCTCTCCCCTCTCTCTCCCCTCTCTCTGTCCCCCTCTTCCTCTGCATTTCTTCACACCCTCACGATCTCAGAATACCAAAGCCAGCTATTTTAGCACACACTTTGTTTTCTTCGCGGTGAACGGGGAGGGTGTGCGCATTGAAATAGCATACGCAGGCCTAGCTCCTCCGTCTACGTCTTCCGCTCCGCCGGAGCGACGCGGCAACGGAAGGACAGCGAGGCAAACGTCATGCAACGTGCATCGCTCCTCCGTTACTCCATTTTGCTTCCTTTTCTTTTTTCCTTTTCTCACCCGCCTTCCCTCCTCATTTCGCTTTTTTTGGGGGGTGGGGGGTACGTCAACGCTCTTCCGGATTCATTACCCTAGATATTAATCCACCATAGACACGCGGACATCGACTCATCCGTGCCAGGCTACCGGGTGACCTGTTGAGGGGTGAATCTCCTGCAACAAACACGGACCATCATAATAAGAGAAACACAGAAGGAGAACCGGTCGTGGACGTACACTTGTATATCTTTTTCCCTCCTCCTGTCCGCTCTTCTCCACCCGGCGTGGTATATATATATATATATATATTAATAATTGGATATAGCAGTACTTCTTTCTCCCATCGAGACTAGAAAAGGAATGGCGTCAAGGGAGAGCATCGGCATCGCTGAGCTCTATCATCAACTGCAGCAGAATGGGATACGACTGCAAAGGGAGTTGGAGGCGTACTATTTACGTCAGGAGGACTACATTCGAAAGCGGGTGGCCATTCTGGATGAAATGCAGGAGAACATCGCGGATGAGCGGCGATGTCTGGAGATTCAGCACCAGGATTGCCGTTCGCAGATCAGTGCAGCGCGGAAGCAGGTTTCGGGCCTCCTTGCGGAAGAGAAAAAAGTTGCTTTAGCAGTGCAGAACGCAAAGCCGTCTCTGGCCGTACAAGAGGCTGAGATCGATGAGCGACTCGCGGAGCTGGAGGAGCAGAAAGGAATCGAGGACGCCGCGTTGCTCAAGGCCCTTTCTCGGCAGGAGGAACTGCGAAAGGAGGAGGCACGGCTCGCTTCGAGCGAGAGGCAGAAGTTTTTTGAGGAGCAGGAGCTTCAAAGCGCCCTGACGGAGATGCGCTCCATGAATCGTGAGATGGAGGAGCGGCGCAAGTCATTGCAGCGCAAGCACGAGACCGTTGCGGAGTGGGATCGGAAGCTCGAGTCCCGCGAGAGGGATCTTGCACACTGCCAGGACCAGCTGCATGTCAATCTCAAAAGTATCGAGAAGGAGGAGGAGATACTCGGCATTTATCCGGCGCAACGCACCGCAGTTGTTCCAGCGGTATCGCAGCGCATGGTGATGGACGATGATGACATGTCGATTTGTCATGAAAACGTTCGCGAGGAGATCGATTATGAGGATGAATGAGCTCGTGGCACAGACGGGAGCCGAGCAGAAACGGGGAGCGAAGAACACGTCTCGCTTTTTTGACAAGTGCTCAAAACGAAGCAAAAAGAGATGACGAGGCCACTTTGGGGTTCGGCGTGCACCGCTCTTCGTCTTCACGAGGACGTCTCTCTCTCTTCGATGCTGCTGTGTCGCATGCCGATCAAGAAACGACCGGGAATAAAGCCTGACTTGTCGACCTTGATCGAAAGCATTGGAAAGGGGGAGTGGAGGTTACGGGGAGGGGTAGCGACGACGTTTTGGTTAACGGCGCGCCAACGTACGCTTACTTGATGTCTCCTCCACTTTTTCGTTTGCTCCTTCTGCTCCGTCACCTGATCACTACACGTCCCATGGCCGACGATGTGGTCTGCTTCAATTCCCTAATGCACACACACGCACAGAAGAGACACAGGTGGTTCACACGGAGAGACCACCACACCATGTCTATCCTCATTTCCCCTCCTTCTGATTTGCACCCCCCCCCAACAGCTTAGCAGAAGCGAAACATATTCTTTTACGTAACCCCTCTCCTCTCTGCGAGGGGGCTGCGACACATCAGCCCCCTTTCCTTACTTCGAGTGTGTCTGGACGAAATCCCTCAGCAAAATGCAAGCGGACTCGTTTGGAATCCTCCACCTGCTATCCGTCTTCCTCACACACATGCGCTCTCTCCCTTTTTCTTGCTCTATTCATGCACACAAATCTGTATTACTCTGTGCCTGATGAAAAGGCGATAACACTACCGCACTGCAAAGGGGCAGGATAGGGTTTTACCCTACACCTTGTCCCTCTTTCCTCGCCTCTTCCCCCATCTCTCGCTCCTCTTCCCTTTCTTCATTTCTACCCGGCCACTGATGGAACTCTTGCGCCTTCCGCATGTGATGTGTACGACAGGATCGGAGAGAGGGAGAAGGGGGAGGCTGAAGGTTGAGGGGAGGAGACCCGTCAGGAGAGACTTGGGTAGTGCGGTGGTGGAGCGGCGCTCGCATGCTGGAATTCAGCAGCGACTCTGAGAGTGCACGGAATAGATGAAAGCCGGGGGGAAGGGAGGAGGCGTTTGTCCGGGCATTTCTGTCGCAGGATAGCAGAGGCTGAGCAAGAGCCGCACAAGAGTCAGCGACGTAGCGGTCAGCTCTCCCGATAGCTAGTCCCCTTTCCCTGCCCGCTTCTTGGGCTACTGTAGCTCTCCAAAGAAGCGCATCGATGTGCGCGGTATACGTGTTGCGACTTTCATGCTGCTCTACGCGAAACTCTATCGTTGGGAGACGGCGTCACTGACGTTACCCGCGTGCAGCACGGTGGAAAAGCGCCTTCGAGAGAAGTGGATTTCGTACATCTCCTGCGGTCGGGGGAAGCCCAACACCTGCGGCCCCCGCCGTCGACGCCTTGGGCGCAGAGGAAGCCCTGCACCTCTGAGAAAAAATAACTTCCCCTTTTTTTCATCATCCAACGCAGCGCTTGCCCTGCTTCCCGATCTCCCACGTATGAAGCAACAACAGGCGTAGAAATAAGAACTGTACAGGACATTCGACGCATAGCTCAGCCACCTGTGGCTGCATTAGCTATCCAGGATATACGAGAAACGCCAGAGATGCACTGCCTATCATCACCTCCTTAGGCCTCGTCTCACGTGGATGCCTCGGAAGGCAGCTCCGTGGTGTCGTCATACCATCACTCGGGCATTTCCTTGCAGGCCAGCGTCAAGACAGAGTTGTGCCTCTCACAGCGCGGCAGGCTCGTCAAAAAAGGCATCTCGCAGAGTGGATCCAACTTGGACAAGTACACGCTTTTATTTCTTTTTTATTTTCCTCGTTTCATTTCCAGCCTTCCTCCGTGGGTGTAGTTATCTGCTCTGTCTTCCTCTTTCACTTTCAATGGCTTGAGATACGCTCGATTCCCTTCCTCTTTCGTGGTGGAGAAGGGTTTTCGAGGCTCGCTGTATAATCGGTGCTGTGCCTGGCGGTCCTGGTACGCCATCCTTCTCGCGTCATCATCCTACTCCAACGTTTCCAGCTACGTTGTCGGTGCTTTCTCATGGGCTTCTGGAGAGCTGGAAGTAAACGGTGCATCCGAACGACCTCTCACGGGTCGCACAAAAGTGTGGGGACGAACGGAAGGGTGAACCCCCATCACTGTTGGATTGGAAAGGGGAGGCACTTCACTGCGGAGCCGCTGGTAAAAGGGAGAAGATGGGGGGGGAAGGGAGAGAAAAACACAACCTGACTCGCTTTGCTCCCTCAAAGCATCGAAGGTTTTTGATTGTTGTGCGGGAAGGACGCGCAACAGGTGAGGGTTTGGCTTGTCTTCATCGTGAATCTTTTCTTCCTTCCCGGATGCTCGACCAGGGCCACACTTCTGGAATAGCCGTTCGCTGCCTGGCACACGGTGATGACCGGAAGCGATGCAAAGGACGGGGTCCTGCTTCACCCCTTCCACTCCGCAGTGGGTCAACTCTTCGTTTTTTTGCCGCGGTGCCATCTCTTCCCTTACCTGTGCGACGGTGTATGCTAAGGCAGACGCACTTGTCCATCAATACTCACCCTCTACTGCTCCTCACCTTGTCTCCACGGTTCTGTTCTCGCGCTTCTTTCGACTACACCACGCACCCATGCGTGCCCCATTCGTGCTGAGGTGAAAATCTCTTCCCTCCCGCTCTCTCCCTCTTCGCATTTATCCGGTGTGCAGTTATTGTCGGCCGTAACGCATTCGAAATTTGAGTGGACCCTTCTGTATCTCTCTCCCTCTCTCAAAAATAATAAAAGACTCATACGCAGCATCATAAAGGGAAGCCTAAATCACTTGCGGAAAGCGGCATGAGTTTGTAAATTCGGAGAGAGACCTAATCTCTATTTTGATCTCTCTTTTGAACTGTTTTCTTTTTCTTTTCTGTTTTTGCGGTTGCTTCACTACTGATTTTCTTTCACACGTGCGATGGATGTATGGGTAATGGGCACACACGTATCGTAGTGAGCTGAACCTCGGTAGCTTTCCTTCCTCCCTCCCCCTCATTTCTCTTCCCCTCCCTCTGCTTACCATCCGTTTTCATTTAAAATTATTTTGTGATTTCCGTTCGTCTCACAAGTGGACGGCATTCTGAAGTCCATCGGTGAAGAGCTCCCAGCTGACGTAGCTGCCGGCACTTCATGACCGTCCACTCCCCTTTTTCAGTTGAGCGAGAAGAAGAGAATCGATCGGCGTTCTCCAATGTCCATCCACTCGAGTTAGCAAACACACCAGACAGACCCCTATTCAGTAGCAAAGAGATTTCACAGTCGACCAGCGCGCGCGACAGTCGAAGTGGGAGTCGCGAGTGTGGAGAGATCATCCGGGCGACGCGGTATCGCTTCATCATTCTCGCCCTCTTCGCCGCCTTCGGGTTCATCAACCAACTTCAGTATGTTGCCTTTGCCTATGTGGTTCGTGAGACCCAGGCATACTTCAATGTCAGCGCGATAGAGGTCAACGTCCTCTCTCTCTTAGTCCCTATCGTATACGTGATCGGGGTCATTCCTGGGTGCTATGTCTACAACAAGGTGGGCCTTCGTTATGGCATAATGATAGGTGCTGGGCTCAACGCGATGGCGTCGGGGCTGAAGTTCATCGCGGTGTGGGTACCCAAGTACCCTATCCTCGTTGTGGCGCAGGTGCTCGTGGCGGGGGGCCAGATTCTCTTCCTCAGTCTGCCGACGCTGATCGCCGGTATCTGGTTCCCCCCACAGGAACGCACGCTGGCCACGGCGACAGCATCCTTGTTCGGCTTTGCTGGTATGGCGGTTGGCATGTTCTACTCGCCGCATGTCGTGAGCTTGCCCGACCACTGCACCTCGAAGGAATGGGCGGCGCTCTTGGGGTCTCAACTAGGGTTTGCTTTGCCGGTCTTCCTCCTTATCGTCTGTCTCGTACGCGACAAGCCGCATTACCGTCCTTCGCCCACCTCGACAGAGGACTACAAACTGCCTTTGCTGAAGTTCATCAAGCTACAACTCCGGGATGCAAACTTTGTATTGCTCACTCTTTGTTTTGGTCTCGTTACGGGGTTTCTCACCGCCGTGGCGGGTGTGCTGCCGCAGATCCTCGAGCCTTTCGGTATCGACGAGTCGAAGTCTGGCGTGCTGGCGTTTTCGGGCATCCTTGGCGGCGCGGCCAGCTGTGCCCTCGCCGGCCTGTACGTCGACCACAGCCGTCGTTACAAGTTCACGGCCCTCTTTTTGGTTTCTCTCTCGACCGTTCTGTTTCTTTTGGGTACCATCGTGTGCAGGACGGTCACCCATTACGGTGTACTGGACGTCATGCTGTACGTTCTCATCCCTCTCCTCGAGGTCTGCGTACTGCCTGTAGTCCCGGTCGTCATGGAGCTCGCTGTCGAGTTGGCTTTCCCTTGCCCGGAGACCGTACCGTCGACCATCGTGCTTGCTTCGATGTGCTTCTTTTCCTTCGTTGGCATCATAGTGTTCTCCATCATACTGGGTGACGACCCGACGACAGATAGTGTCTTCTATGTCCTCCTCATCACCTCCATTGTATCTGCGTTGAGCGCCGTGGGGCTGGTCTTCGTGAAGGAAAAACTCCATCGACATGAAGGGGACAACGGCCACGGAGACTCGAAGACGAGGGAGACTCCCGAAAACTTCGAGGTTGGTCTTGTCGCCACTTCCCCCAATCCTATGACTACTCCGACTTAGCGGGAACGTGTGACGTTGTAGCAGCATAAGTGGCTGCTTGAAAGTCTTTGATTGTGTGCGTCTTTTCGCATTTATACAGCCACGCCTTTATATGATCTATTATTATTATAGAGTTATTGCTGTATGTACATGTCCTTGTGTGTATTCATGTCATGCAGGGTCCCTCACGCGGCTCGCCTGGATCTGCGTATACCCCCCCCCCCCCCCCCCCCCCCAGCAGCTATAGTACAACCCAACGCTCCTCTTCGATCGACCGAAACACAAACAAAAAGAGCGACCGCTCGCGTATTTATACCTGAAGTTATTTGTATATATATATACATATATATAAAAGAAAAATTAAACAAAACTTCGGGGAATGAGTGTTTGCCTTTTTTTTGGTCTTCGCTTCGTCCCCCGCGTAACTCTGCCGCGGCGCTTCTCGAAAAACTGCAGTCCGGTGGAACTCATCGTGGTGGAAATGTTTGCTCTCTCTCTCCCTCCTTTCTCCCTCCTTTCTCCCACCCTTTTCACCCTCCTTTCCAGATAAAGAATTTTTTCAGGATTTCTGCGTGGATATTTTTCTCTTTCGTCTTCTTTTTTTGCTGTGTTTGCGTTCTATTCGCGATTTCCTATTAGGGCATTTTTTGTCTGTGGCGTTGCCTAAGGCGCCAACTTCTTATGAGAAGTTGGATCGGCATCTCTTTTTACACTATCTTTGTAGCTGTGTCTCTGCCTGCGCTGAGCTGTCCTCTCTATTTCCCTTTGTAAGAGATATCGAGAGCGGAATGGAAATGTAAGAGGTGGGCTGCCAAGAAGGGAAGCCTCTTGCCCCCCCCCCTCCTCGAAACGTCTGTGTGTTTTCACAAGGGTCATTTCAGGTGGGGCCTCTTTGCCGAGGGTCGATCGAGGCGGCGGGGGATCATGTACACCTGAGGCTTGCAGGATGCTAGAGAGGGCGGCAGCACTTATGCCAAGTGGATTAGGGAAGCACTGCAACGCAAGAGACCGCTAAGGACTGTATTCTCCCTTCTTTGCTTCCCGCTCTTTCTGCACTCTTTCCGAGATACTTTATGCCAAGGGGAGGTGTTCTACTTTTCCCTTCCTCCCTTTTCTACTCTCTTCCTTCGATTATAATTATTTAGAATGTGGTGTGAAGATCATGGAAACGCACTTCTCTTCCGAATCTCGCTTCTTTTTGATTTGCCATGCCAGTGCACCCTTGATGATGCGGCCACCTCAACGTGGTAGCAGGTTCTAGTACCCGCTACGTGGGAAGCCAAGCGCCTGCATCTTATAAGCCGGGGTTAGGATGCAAGACTCGGTGCGGCAATGAGGTCCTAGCTGGCGTTGCGCTGAAGCGACCTGCAGCGAGACATACGGTTGAACCAGCTTACCAGGACCCGTGCAAACGGGTCGGTATTTGTACACCCCATCCCACTGATCAGTTGCTGCTACTGCGTTGCGGTGATGTCGAGCGCAACCCCGTGCCGAGCTTAAGATGCGTTCAGTTGAACTGCAATGGACAGTGCACATATAAGAAACTTTGGCTTTCCCATTTTCTGGAAGCGAGTGACGCTTTGATCTGCATTCTCCAGGAGATGCGTTTCTCTTCTATGGGCTGTTCTTCATTGGGCATTACCGGATACCAACACGTTGGCGTCGCACGGACAGAAAGGTTGGGTGGGGGTGTATCTGTGCTAATCCCGAGGGACTGCGACACACCGTAGCGTGTCCTGCTTTCCCCAAGGAGGACGGGGAAGCTGTAGCGGTGACCCTTCGCCCCGGCGGCCCCACTCGGGGGATACGCATGATGTCCAGATGCTTGCCACCTGGTACGCTGTCGACCCACGATATTCTCGATGAGTTGACGCTCCCCCTTATTCTCCTCTGATCATAGGCTTAGACTCGAATCCACACGACGACTTATGGGACTCGAGAAGCTAACTCGACCGAGCTGCCGTCATCCCGCTCAACGGGATGGTCGACAACGCGCTCACATGTGCAAACAACAGTCCATCATCCACATGGCATACTGCCAATGGACAGGCGGCCACCTCCCCCGACGTCACTCTGGCGAGGGACTGCTTTATCAGTGCTTGGCATACGGACGATACGGCCCCGAGTAACCACAGTGCCATTCTGTTCACGGTTCGCTTCGAGGAGGGGCACACCCCACTGGCACGTATCGCTACGAAGACGAAACGTTACGCCTTCGGGAAAGCCGACGGGAAGAGGCGCCGGATCGCCGTCTCCAAGGCCGTAAAGCACCACCGGCGATAGCAGCTTGAATTGCACCGAGTAAGCGTGCAATGACGCATCCGGCATACGCAGCGGATACTGCAACAGCGGAAACAACACGCCTACTGCAACGAAGAACTAGCCTCCACCACCATCGCACGGTTTATCCCCACAAAGTGCCCACAATACCACAAAGAATCCCTAAAGGATGCCGCAGCTTTCATAACCCACGTCATCGTTAGCTCCACCGGTAGGACCGTACCCTCGGGCTCTGCGAAATGCAGGCCTTTCTGGACAGAAAAGCTCACGTGACTAGAGACCGCCCTGAGACGGGCCCTGAGAGATTCCCAAGAGCACAGAAATCTCGCAAAGGAGTTCCACAAAGGGTCAAGGCAGGCTTTTGGGGGAAGGCTGGATCCCCTCCCGCATTGCCCGTACGCCCAGAGGCCCACGTTCATGGTCAACGGTCCACGCGACCCATGCCCCTCGCCCGCTGACTACGCCTTTCATGGTACAGGATGGCCGTCCTCTCACGAAGAAAGCACAAGCTAACCTACTCCTGTAGATGTACCAAGGAAAGTTCACGAGACACTGAGACGCCTCCTTACGCGTCCCGCCGAAGCCCGTCCCCACCCCCTCCACTCCATTCGCGATGGCCGAACTTTGAGACAGCGCTGCGTGAAGTGCAGAACAGATCGGCTCCTGGCTCAGACAAGATTCACGCGGAAAGCCTCAAGGCGCTTTCATACGCTGGTAAACGAGCTCTATTGCACATCTTCAATCACAGCGTCCGAACGGGCAAAGCCCCGATGGCATGGAAGACCGACATCATCATACCTCTACTCCAGCCACAGAAACCCACGAACGAACCAGTCTCTTACCGGCCAGTAACCCTCACTAGCCAACTTTGCAAATTTCTGGAGCGCATGATCGCACGGCGCATACGATTCCAGTTAGAGCCTCTTCTCCAATGTGAGCAGACCGGGTTCCGACCCCACCGGTGTACACTCGATCCATTCGGCCTCCTTCTCCACCAAGTCGTTCAGAGCTCCCCTGAAGTCAAGTTTGATACGGTACTAGCAGACTACGCCCGCGCTCCTGATTTGGTTGACCACGGTGTTATTATAAAAGATCTATGCCGCGTTGGGGTGGGCCCCTTATCGCACGCGGTTGAGTCATGGACTTTTGAGGCTGACGCAACGCCCCTGTACGCATTACACAAAACTCTCTCGGATAGTGCCTTCTTCGCCGATGACCTCACCCGGATGTATGCCTCAACGGGGACCACAAAGATCCAAGAAGAGCTGCAAGAGGCTCTGAACATCATTGAGAAGTGGAGGAAGGATCACTACATGGGGTTGAGTGCGCCCCCAAACCACCTACACGCTCTTTGGCGCTCGCCTCGGCAATAAACTGGTCCACCGGCTGGATGGGCCGGAGCTGAACGAAAACCGTCATCTCCGCCTGCTTGGCGTCGACCTACAGCCGATGCGAGGCGTGGGGAACCTTCTCTGACACACCATCAGCACTGCATCCCGTTGGCAAGCTCAGCTGAAGGCCGTCTCAACGCAGCATTGGGGTCCCCCGAGGATTTTCTTCGATCATTCTACATCGTACTCATCGAATCGAAGTTGTTGTACGGAGCCGAGGCGTGGTGGGACATGGCGAGCCCCACGTGCCGCCAGTCCTTCGAACACCTCCACGCCAAAGCGGCCGCCCTCATTGTGGGCACACCCTCACGTACGCGGAGGGCCGAGACCTCCTTGAAGAGGCAGACGTACTTCCCCTACACTCCATCGTGCTGCTCAGACGAACTCGGTCGTACCTCGCGGCCGTCGCTTACGGGGGATACCTGGGAACGCTGGCCAGGAAGGTCTTTACGCCCGGGCATGAAGTACTGGATGCCCCGGAGTGCCTTGCTAGGGATTACAGGAGCGTCGACTCCTTTGAAACCCCCCACACACATCACTCTCTCCGCACGAGCGGTCGGGTCTTCTTCAACGCCGCTCTGCCCGAAAATCTTCGCGCAGACTCCCCACCGGAGGACAAACAAGCGGCGTGCTTGCGTCGCCCTGCTCGATTTGAACATGCCCCTTACTCTCTGTGGACGGATGGTGGTAGTGCAAATGACGAATGCTCAGGAGCTGCTGCCATTATTTACCGTGGCGCCGGGGTGATAGCGACCGCCACGCAGGGGTGTGGCCCTCTGGCGTGCAGTTACCGAACTGAGTGCGTTGCGATGGAGATTGGCCTCAGCAGCCTCCTCACCCACCTTACAACGCATCAAGTGTCCGAAACAACCGCGCTGATTGTAACGGATTCTTTATCGCTTCTTAAGGCTCTTGAAGCGGGTTCTACCACCGTCGACGAATGCATCTTGCATCGCACCTGGGCCTTGATATTGTCCCCTTCCGCAGCGCCAGGTGCGACTGCCCTTTCAACTTGTATTCGGTCCCTGTGAAATTCCTCGCAACGAAGCTGTAGACCGGCTGGTAAGGAGCGCCACGTCCCCAGATCCCTCCCCTCCCGCCTGGATCACGGATATGGTCACCGGTTTGAAGCGCAGAGCAGACGTTCCCCGCCATCCTGTGCAGCACTCCGTCACCCTCCGCCAGCGGCTCCTTCAACACCTCCGCCCCACCCCGAAGAACAAGGAGGCGGAACTTACACGATGACAGGAGACGATCCCGGCTCAGTTCCGCACTGGGACAGGTGCCCAGTTCGGATTTCTACACCGCCGCATCACTGGGTCCTCGGACACGCAATGCCGATGGTGTCGAGCGCTCCGGACCACAACCGCTGCCGCACAGAACCCCCCGCCCGAACCTCCCCCACCCGAGCCACCACCATCGAGACCTCCGCAGGCCCCCCCCCTCTTCGCAATGAGAGCCTCCGAACCAGCCCTGTCCGGTGTGTTACGCCCGATCCACCGACAGAAGCCACCTCAGCCGACACTTGGTATCTAGCTACGGCACCCCCCTCGATATACCTGCTGCCCACCTCTCCTTGGCCCTGCATGGAGCTCCACCCGATGGAACTTATCCCTGCCCGCTCTGCCCATTCGCCACGGACCCGTATGAGTGGTTTGTAAGGCGGCACATGTTTGTCCACGGCCCCCTCCCTCTCACCACTCCCACTCCGGTTTGCGGGGTTCGAGTCATCGCTAGAGAACCCCGTCCACATTGCCATCAATTACTTGCCATCACGCACCTCTCCCGCCACATCCAAGCGAAACACAGGCAATCACCATCAGACACTTCAACCGCTCGGTAGAAGCCGAGTCAGAGCCCCCGCGGCAACGTCCCCGCCCCGAAACGGGACCCAAGATGCATGTTCGCGCCCGGTGTGGCCACGCCCTCTCCACCATTCCAGGCCTGATGTACCACATACAAACCAACCATTCAGCAGTGCGTCATGCCCTCGTAACAAACGAACGCGGAGGAATTAAAAATACTCCAATAGATCCCAAGTCGATCCAATGTGATATGCTCCTTGCATCGTTTATACGTCTGGATAGTCTAGAACGGCACAACGTACGCCAACACAACGCGAATACCCCGCAGGTCGCAGCAGAGTCGTTTAGGCTCAGCTGCGAAGAGTCCCCAGCGCATCTCTGGTCATGCCCTGGCCTTGCTGATCTCCGTCGAAGGCATGGTATCCCCGAGGAGTTCCCTAAGCAGTTGGCTCCCAATCCTCAGCTCGCCAACTTTCTACTCGAACTCATTAGGCACGTTCCAGGTCCGCCACCCCCATCGGCCAGAACGCGTACATCTCCCCACTCCATTACTCCTGACGGTCGCGACCCACCTGTAGCGCCCGCTGCCCATCTAATTTATCTTCTTCTGTGTCTCGACGAGATTTGCCGGATAGAGGGCGTCGCAGAGAAGAGGTGGAGGAGGATTTGAATCCCTCTGCTAGACGCATTGCACGCTATCACGGTGGACGGCTCGAGCTCATCGATCAGGATGTAGCCGCAAGGTCTGAAGTACCAACTGTTCCGTAGGAACTAAAGCGTGGGTGCGTGCGTGAAGACCCGGTCTGTTGAACTGCGCGCGGGAAAAGGAAAAAATCCTTCACGGAGGCCTTTTTCCCGTCCCTCCCAATGTGGGTCGACCTCTACCAATAAAAGCCGTCGCTGCCGAGGCCAACGGGGAAGATGTCTGTGAAAGGCTTCTGCACTTGCACGCTTTCTCTGCCTTCTCATGCACTTTACCGGATCCTTTTGCTCTCTGACGTGTCCACAAAGGCGATACGATGCTTCGTGTGTGTCGACGTTGGCGCCGCTGTCGAACCTCCCATCGGCTGGCCATAAGGATGGCGGCGTTCTTTCTTACTCGATAGGTGTGGATGCAGAGAGATATTTTGGTGCACTCGAAAGCCTCCCTACACTGTGCCGCAGATTCGGTTCTAACGCTTCGGAAATGCTGGAAATAGCAAGGACTTTGAGCGATGCAGTGGCAGTGTTCTAAGTCATGTACACGGGCTTGTCTTCAGAGGTCATTCCAAGTGGAGGGACACCGAATGCTGATGCAGTTGAGTACGCATGCTCCGTTGGGGCTTTTGAGAAATTCGGTCACCTTCTCCTTCCCCTTTCAACATACCACGACATTGCCGTAGGGACTTGCACCCTGCGACTTCTACTGATGGGTGGTAGATGGTGTTGGCGTGGGGGGAGAGAGCTTGCCGGGGCGGGAGTGGTAGTCTCTGGAGGCATCTGCAACACTGCGGCATCTTTTACGCGGTTGCTTCCCACTCCCTCAACATTGGGACGCTGCTGCTATTCTCGACTGTGTTGCACTCTTAGAGCTTTTACACGGGAGCCTGGCACCATCGATGGTTGTCTTTCATTCCTCCGTACGAGGCGCAGTCCTACGTTCACTCTATGTGCTCATGATCACCGCCAGAGGATGCAGTGCTCGCCAGTGGGACTGCTGTTTCGCAGGCTGTGCGTATCAGACCTTTTGTGCATCTGCTCTTTCCTATCAATAACTTCGTGCTGTTCTGCCATCAAAGACTATCGGATCGTCTCGACATAAGCACCTTTCCCAACGTGACGTGTCATCGAATCAGCGGCCACGCTATTCGAAGGAGCTCCAACGTTGAGGTTTGCGGAGCCGAAAAATCGTCGGCATCAGCGGACAACGCTGGGAAGGGAGGGGCGCTCATTTTTTTCGCTGTCTTTTCCTGTCGTCTACCCTTCCCTCGCTCTCTCTCTTTTCCCTCCTTTTTGCTGCACGTCGTCACCACTTTTGCCTTCGTAGTCCAGCATGAACGAACTCGCCTTCTTCGAGAGGCACTCGGAAGGGGGCACGCTAACTTCTGAGCTGCTACGCGACACCTTAGACTTTAGCAAACCAACTCTGGCGGACGGAGTGCTGTTTAGCTGGCGTTGGCACTTCTTCCTTGGCACCCTGCCGCTTCCACCTCACGGTGACCTTCACGTGGCGGAGTGCCATCGATCCTGTGAGCTGTGGACGCAGCAGTGGCTGGCTGCAGGCCGTCGATTGGCGATGACCTGGCGAGAAGTCCCAGAACAGAAAACAAAGCCGGTGAAGTTTGATGAAACGAGTAGCAGTAGTAGTGATAGCCGCGACGGGGAGGACGGCTGCACGATGCGGCCATCCATCGGTTTACCAGCCGCACCGTCCACCGCCAAGTCCCCGGTGAATCCACTGCTGCCACCGTTGGGAAGCTCGTATGCGCTGCAGTTTCAGGTGGATGCTCTACGGCAGTCCGTGGCCAACGACATGAATCGACTCTTCTGGGGCGCACCACCTTTCGACGATCCCCAGACAAAGGTGGCCGTATCGGATATCCTGCTCAAGTACTGTCTCATGGAGAACCGAGAGTACAAGCAAGGGTTTCATGAGCTGGTGGCCTTCTTGTACTATGCTTGCCACCGCGACAAAGTGGTGGTGAATCAGCTTGTGCATGAGCACCCCTCGCTGCAATCGAGCCCCCTCGTTGGTTTGTTTGAACAAGTATACGCTGATCTTTCTGCCGCTGTACTCGCGCTCTTCCGGAAAATCGTCGACGAGGATGGCAAGGGCATGCATCTCAACCAGTGGTATTCTGCAAGGGACCATGATAAGCAAAGTGGTGTCGTGCTAGCGTGTGAGCGCGTGCAGCAGTATTTACTTTCTCAAATAGACCCCGAATTGCACCATCTTCTCACGGTGCAATATGATATTCAAAGTGTGATGTACCTTGTTCGCTGGCTCCGCCTTCTTTTCCTTCGCGAGGTCCCACTCGAGCAGGCGCTGCGGGTGTGGACTGCGATTTTCTGCGAGCGCTACGCCCAGGAAGAACTCAACCGTTCTGACTTTGTTCTCGACGAGAGCCTGTCGCTCTATGTGGCAACGCAAATGCTGAGAAACATTCGGCAGGTGCTTGCCGTGGACTCAGCGGAAGCGATCCGTCATCTCATGAAGTATCCCCCAATAAGGGACGTCGGTGCGTTACTTTACGCTGCAATTGTGTCCAATAAGGCGTCGACGCTCTCCAGCTTTGTGACGGCTCCTCTTGCTGAGACCTCCTCTGATGGATTGCTGCTTCCCACGATGGCGACCGAAGAGCAGCAGGTGGCTTCGTCACAGGCGTTGAGGGGCGATAAACCACAGTCGGGTCGAGAGGCCCCCAGCAGCCCGGCCGAGCGCGAATGGTGGACGGAAATGTACACCAGCTCCGTTGCTCAACTCAAATCGATGCGGGATGTTATATTATCAGGTGTTCCACCGTAAGTATCGTGGAATGGCCACCACGTAAAGGGTATCCCGAGAGCGGTAGACTATCCACGCTTCGAGGACAGACGAATATCTTTCTGTTTACCGTATGCACGTACGAATTGGCAGGCGAATGGAGCCATGGTTTGTGCTCTGGGCGATGGCGCTAAGTTGTCCCATCTTTAAAAAGCTGCTCTTCTTTTTGTGGGCACTTGCAACCTTTAGGATGAGGGAACACATAGGATGTTACAGACACAAGTGGAGTAGCGTGAGTTCATACCGGTAAGTACGCAAAGGCTCCTCGACTCGCTGGATGCCTCCACCGAGAGCGGTGGCACACCACACGTGTGAAGTTTCGTGGGGTGAGCATCCCTGCATAAGTTGCTCTTTTCATCTTCGATGATCACCTCCGGATCTCTCATTTCTTGGGCGCCTCTTGAAAAACGACCGTGCTTTTTTTTGTTTTCTCCTTTTCACGTGTACACACTTCACATTCTCTGCACGTGGCATGGGTACGCCTTCTTCAACGACGGCGGCGGGCATTCCGCATCACTCCGTGAACCGAAACAACGAAACGAACACCAACACACACATGTATGCATGTATATATCTCGTGGCTCTCTGCATGGATGATCTTTCTCATTTCCATATTCCCCTTGCCCTCACTCCCTCACCAGAAATCGCCAGCCATCATTCTGTTGACGCTAATTCCTTTTCTCGTCTTCTTTACAAAGAGAGAAGAATTCATTTTCATCTGCATTGAGCAAATTAGTACGGCTACGCTTCCTTAGTGTTCTTTCCAGCATCAAGGCCCTGAATTGCACGTCGATCACATTGCACCACATCTTCGAAGAATAACACTTGGACAACATGGCGCAGGACGGAACCAAGAAGAAGAAGGGGGGCGTGAGCTCTTTCACGATAACCATCTGCACCATCGTCGTGGTCCTCCAATTCATTGGTCTCTTCTTCATGGCTCTTGGGAGCCCCTACGACGTGATCAAGCTCAACGATTCCACCAGCTACTTGAACGCCACAAATATTTGCTATTCTGTTTGGGGAACGAAGCACTGTGGTCCACGGAACCCGACGACATGGCACGACGCGGCCTTCTACAAGCGATGCGGCGTTTTTGAGGCATCCATGAAAGCTGCTGCTTCCTGCACGATCATATCGCTGGGCGCATTCGCGCTGGGCATCTTATGCAATACGCTCATCGCGTGCAAGTGCTTGACAACCAAGCTTCCGGCCATTATCATCTGTGTCTTTGGCATCGGTGCCACCTGTGTGCCGTGGGCCGCCGTGGCTGGTCTGTACCACAACTCGCAGTGCGATAAACGCTTTAAGGACCTCGGCACCTACCAGCCTGGCTTCGCCTTCTTCATCGTCTCATGGTCGATGGAGGTCATCTCCTTCATTCTCCTTTGCATTGCCCATTAAGTAAAAAAAACGTTGCCTTCTCCCCCTCCTCTTCCCCCTTCCCCCCTTTTCGCTGCTCCCAGTGCTGCGGATCGACCGGGAAGGGTGTGGGCGGGGGAATGGATGAGGGGAAGCGGCCGCTAATCGGTAGGAAATTCAATTCTGTAGCGCGTGAACTGCCGAAAGAGAAAAGGCAGAAGGGGGGGGGAGGAGCCCTCCTTTTTTCTGGCGATGTTCTCGCCGTTCTCCAGACGGTTCAACATCCGAAAAGGCTCCTGAGGGGGTCTCCGTATGGGGAAAGCGAACGCCACACGTGGGCGAGGGAGAAGGGAAGCGGTCCAACACCCAAAAGCTCGGAAGTCGAATTTGGCGGGCGAGATGCTGATGAAGCGCTGCGTAAGGGAGCAGTTTGGGGTGCTGGGGTCGAGGAACGGAATGGGGACGAGCCTGCCAGAAGAGGGGAAGGCAACAGAAAAGTGAATAAGGTCAGCACGGAGAAAGGTGGCAGTGGCTTCCCCCCTCACCCATCCCTCCTTCTTGACAGTGGGGTGAGGAGAAACTGAGAGAGAGGGGTGCTTGTTTGGTGAAGACCCAACGCCATGAAGCTGTACCAAAGTGTAGTCGTCATCGCAGCTATCATTCTCTATAAGGGAGGTGCCTTTGCATGCCTCCATTCGTTGGAAAAGGGAGGCAGAGAGATGCATCTCACATCTCCTCCTCCGTGCCCCTTCCCGCCATCCCCACCCTCAGTGAAGGGCGCTTACAAGGGCTCCAGTTGTATCAAGGTGCGCAAGGGATACGCGGTTCGACGCGCTTTTTTTTGCTGAATATCGTGCGGAACACGGTGCCCCCCCCCCCTCCCCTTTTCACCGTGCCGTCACCGAATTTTTTCCATTTTTTTTTCCGACGGAACTTCGAATCGTTCTTCTTTTTCTATGGTAACATTATATATTTATATTTATATAAGTGTCTGTGTGTCTGTGTGTGTGTGTGACAGCCTGATATGGCTGGGTGTCTCCTTCTCCGTTCCCCTCTCTCCTCCCCCCCCTCTCTCTCTCTATATATATTTCATTAAGTAGAGTACGTTAAAGGGGCGTTGCTGTCAGTAGCAAACAAAAATGTGGAACAGAGATAAAGTTCAGCAAGCACGTACACAAGGACAAGGATGTGGCTTCTACGGTACAAAGAGACAGACATTTTACTGGGTGCTTCTTCCTTTTTTCTTTTTTAGGGAAGGGGGGGGGGCTGACGTAGACTGGGAGGGGAAGAGACGTTGCGTGTGTGTGTGTGTGTGTGTCGCCTTCATCTCACCAACCACTGTGTGGCGTGTCAGTGGCACGGTGGTCTCCTATCTGAATAGGGGCATGCATCAGGGAAAATGTGTTGGGGTTGCTCGCCACGACGTTTTTTTAGTTTTCTGCAAGTGGAAATGAGATGCTCACATGTATCACGTGACCACTTTCGTGCACAACAGTCGAGAGACCGCCGTGTGCCAATGTAGATATGTGCAACAGGACACGCGAAAAGGAATTGCAGAGGTGTGCACTTCCTTTTGTACATCGCAGCATGCAACAGAATTTTCTTTGGGTGCTTCTCCGTAAAAGTCGATTGCATTTCGGTTTTGCAACCCCCCACATCCCCCACCCACAACTCTGTGTTTCTTCTTTAAACAGTGACGCTTTTTTTTGTTCTGCCTTTTAACTCCGGACCTTCACCACCATCTCCCCCCAAAAACTGCACGTGGAGATATCGACGAAACTTCAGCTGTTCAAGTTCTTTATCACCCCCTCAATTAGGGAATGTCGAACGTAATGGTGAGGATCTCGTCGTGAATGAGGCTGTTGTGAGCCACTGGTGGATGGCTCCCTCTACCTTCTCTCGTCCTCTACCTCTCCTCCCCTCCTCCTCTGAGAAAATGTGATTTTTTCTTCGCAGTGTAGGCTGATGAGGAAACAGATCACATCCATCGAAGCGGCACTGCACCCTCCCGTTCAGAAGCTTTTCTTAGCCAATCCTCTTTGTTCTCAGACCTCTTGATACGGGGAGGGTGTGGGGGATAGGGGCAAAGGCACCAGCGTCCCTTCCCTACCCCCCTCCCGCGACGACTCCGTGCTTAACGGACGAAAAAGGAAGGGAAGGGGGCGAGAAGAAGGCGGGGGGAGGAGAGAGGATGCAGATGTGCGCAGTGCCTTACGCCAGTTGTATTAGGGATTTTAAACAAGTACTGCAAAAGCTCCTTCAAAGCGCGCGGAGAAGACCATGACACAGACGCATACCGATGCATGGGAGAGAGAAAGGGATGGTCATTGGCGGACGTTCTCTCTCTTTTCTCTCTATCTCGTCTTGCGCTTCTTTAGCCCGCCGAAGGAAAAGAAAAAACGAAAACAGAGGATTTTCCCTTTGTTCTGGTCTTCTCTGTGTTGATGCGACGACGCACTCACGAGATGGTCAATGAGTTTCTTCGTTTCGCCCACGTCGTCACGTGGTGCCGCATAAAGGAGGGTCGCAAGGCAAGCGCTCGAGGACAGGGCAAGGGAGATTCTCTATTCCTTAACGGCTTTTCCTCCCAAAGTCTTGGCACCACACCCCTTTCCCTCTGTTATGATGGGGCAACATCAGAGGGAGGCGGTAAAGGCGGGGAGCACTGCGATCGAAGCACGGCACTTACAACCTTCGAAATGGAAGTAACATAGAGAAAAGCGCATATCAAGTGCTATGCGTCGATGCAGATTATTTCCCTTTTTTAATGCCCATTTCCTTCCTCCCATCTGGCGGCGCCACAAAATCTTTCCACTCCTCCTTTCCTCCCTCCTCCTCGTCGCCTTTCTATGGTTTCCTTCTTCGTGTTTCGCTCTTGTGTTCGCGTCGGTCTCCGCGCCCCAGCTTGTCCTTGCTCTTCCTCTCTCTGCCCCGCCCCCTTCTTTCCCTCCTCGAATGGTTGCCTTTGACGACACGCTTACGCTCGAGGGGTAGAGTCCCTTACTTTTCTGGCTTTACCCGATGGGCAGAAGATGATCAGCCGCAGGGAGGAGGAAGAGGGAGGTTCTTCTTCATAAGAGGGGAGGGGCGTGGAGAATGAAGCTGATACCAAGAAAGCTCGTGCTAATCCCCCCTCTCTTTTCCCAACTAGACATTCAATGTAGGGTAGCATGTGCGTGTGCGTGTAGGCTCCTGCTGCTGCTCGCGGTGATGATGATGGTTTGGGGTGTGTAGGCGGCAGCTGATTTCGCCCACGATAAGGACAAAGAGACCGATACACTCCACAATATGTGGAGTGGCGGCCGGGTAAGCCGATAAGCAATCGCCACGAAAGGATGCACCTCTTCAGGGCAAGCGTCCCTGGATCGTAGGAGGGCATATACGAAGCCATCGCAACCTCCAACTCCGCGACCGGTGCCTCTGCTAAATTGGGGGGGGGGAGGGGGTAGAGAGAGGCACATGAGTCAAGAAGGAAAGTTCCCAATAGGAAACAAAGGAGGTCAGACGGGAAAGAACTTCGTATTTCCCCCCCCCCCTCCTCTGCCATGGAGAGGGTTTGAAAACCTGGGTAGTTTTGATGGGCCGTTTCCCTGCCACCCCTTCAATTCCGCATTCCTAGACATATAAATAATCTGCCTCTCTGCTCTGTCGCTCTGAATCGCCCGCCCGCTCCCTCCGCTCTTTTGTGGCTGGGGTGTACTCAAAGAAATCGGCTGCTCCTCACTTCACAGCAAAGCGCACACACGGCAAAATACTCCCTCCTCACCTCACTCCACTTCGTATTGCCTTCTTTCGCGGAGCCCCATCCATAATTCAATTTCTCTTCTCGTCTTGCTACTGATCGTAGTCCCCTCGCAAAGAAAATTAGGAGGTCAGCGTGAGCCACTCATGGCCGATGCACTAAAGCCTACCAAAGCGGTGCTACTCGTCAGCCTGGGCATACCCGCTGCACCGACACCAAGCGCCATACGGTCTTTCCAGCGGGAGTTTCTCTTGGATCGACGTGTGATTGGTCTGCCACGGCTGTTGTGGCTCCCTATCCTCTACGGCTTCGTGCTGTCGTTTCGTCCACATAAAGCGGCTCCCCTGTACCGCTCGGTCTGGATCACGCCTCGCTCCCACACCGCCGCAGGAAATGCGGCTGAGGGCTCTCCGCGGAAAACATTTGCTCGAACAGTCTTACCGGAAAGACGCAAGCTGCAGTAGCCGGCACAGCACGGGGGGCGGTGCTCGTGCGCCATGCGATGCGCTACGGTACTACAAATATCCCTTTTGTGCTGCAGAGCCTGCATGAGGAACATCCGACAATCCGCGAACTGGTCGTGCTACCGCTCTTCTCGCAGTACACCTCCACTACATCTGCCTGCGTGTACGATGAAGTGTTTCGGTTCTATTCCGATTGGAGGCGACGCTGCATCCCTGGTTTGAGAACCGTCTGCGACTACGCCACTAATTCTCTCTATGTCGAGGCTATCACCTCAAACCTGCTAACAGCTATCCAGATAAACTTTGCGGAGAGTGGCGTCCCTGCCACGGACTGGCGGGCGGCACTCAAAGCGCAACTTCCAAACATCGGCATTATTCTCACCTATCACAGCATCCCCGTTCGCGACGTGGAGGAGAACGACGATCATCCCAAAAGATGTGAGGCGACCACATCTGCGATCAAGGCATTGGCAGAGCAGGCGAGTGGCGTGAACCTCAGCGATTGCGTAGTCCACGTCTACCAGTCGAAGTTCGGTCGTCAACCCTGGCTCGGGCCCACGCTCAACGACGCTGCGGCAGCCTTTCCCCTCGCTACGGGAAGTTCTCATGCAAAACGGAGGAGTTTCTGTCACGTATGTCCCCTGCCTGAATGACAGCGACGCGCACGTCAAGGTGCTCACGTCTGTTATGAATTCATAACGTATCGTAAAAGCTTTTCCCAGTGGCCTTCCGTTCGCTATAGAGCTCACCGTCGACGTTTCGACTCGAAAGCCAACTCTCTTTTTTTTTTCTGCCCTTTCACTTCACTTTCGTAGCGTGCGTTCCTCAAGACGAATTCGTTGACTATCGTTCCTTATCGTTTCTTATCGTTTCACCTCCATGTCATTCCCATCCCCCTATCTCGTTTGGTTTCCCACGTACAGCATTTTCTTGCTGAAGCTCTGCAGGCACTCAAACTTTTCTCGTGCCCTCCAGGGCGTATGGTACGGAACTACGTAAGCGGGCTCTACCGTTTCCCCTCCTCGCCCCCCTCTCCCCACTTTAGTAAAACGCACACCAAGGTGAAGAGACACATTCGCTGCAACAGGAGTAAGATGAGGGAGCTCCCTCCTTGCCGCTGGGAAACACCGAAAGAAGAAGTTTGGAGAGCCGCTCTCTTTCCTAACCAGGTGGTGCTTTGTGGCTTCACCCACAACAGCAGGATCTCTCCTTGTTCATGTACCTCGCCTCCATCATTATTACATAAGAGAAGTAGTGTGCGTTCTTCATTCTTATTTTTTGTATGTTTCGGGAAGAGGGAGGAGGCGTTTCCTTGACTATTTCGATGGATTCTGTGCCACCGAACGGCACCTGAGGGCCACTCCCTCCTCAGAAGAAAAATATATCTGTTCTCCTCTGCCGTAGTCCTGCCACTGCTCAGCAAAACATCGTACCTCGAATCTTCCTTTCTTTTCTTCGGTTTCTGCGGCCGCTCCGCAGCTGCTCTTCTCTCTTTTCAAAGGGTTACACTAAGGGTTCACTATGGAGTTTTACCAAGTAATAGATCCGGTGTCTCTGACTCCGATATCGTGGGTTTACGTTGTCTCGGAGTTAATTATGGCATTAATGTGTGCCATTGTATTGGGTGTTTGTCTCCAAGTTGTGCCGGCCAAGCTGGTACCGCGCTCCCGAAGGAATCGGCGACAGATACCGCGCAAATCAGGGGTGCCGACTTTGATACCAGAACAGCCAGCGCAAGGGATTGCGAAGATATCTGAGGTATCTTCGTTGCCAAAGAAACATCAGGCACCCCCGGGGCCAGCCGTAATCCCGAGAAAAAAGATTCCTTTCCCTTCAGTTTCGTCTGAGGCGTCTGAGCATGCCTTGAACAACGCACTGGATTCCTTCTTCGAAAATGAAAAGATCTTAGACGAAACTTTAGTCGACACTGAGGCATACACTGCTCCGGTAGACGGTTCCACTGCTGCTTCAAAGTCTCGGCTTTCTCCGCCTCCTCGGGCTGCCGAACGAACACTTCCCGCAAATTCGCAGCCAGGAGGTTCCCTTGCCGAACTAGCAGATAGAACGATGCGGAACGTACAGCGACCTGCGACCAAGGGAAGTGCTCCACCACCCACCTCTCATTCTCTTTCGCGGAATAAGAAGAATGGTGTTGATGCCGTGGATGAGAATCTCGAAAGTGCTTTGAACGCCTATATGGAAGAGGAGCAGCTGTTGAACGAGGCCATGCTGGATAGCGTTTTGAAGGAAGCCCGTTCCGTGTAGCCCACATGTCTCTCCCTCCCGCTCCCCTGATGGTTCCACCGGCTCCGAAGCGAAGTAGACACTGTTTCGTGTTGAAGGGAGTGCTGGGTGTACCGGGTCCCATCTTAAAAAAAAAGAAAATCGACGTGACGCGCACAGGGGTCAGCGAGGAGCTACTCGCCTGTGGCGCAGCTCACCTGTTCCTCCTCCTATCAAGACACCTGGCTCACTATCCACCGTATGATGAATTCCGCGATCACCTTACTGCACTGCTCCCCGTTCCACGCGGACCTCTTCGATCCGGACGAAGTACAGAAGGGCGTGCAACATCGCAGGTACACTCCCTTTTGTATGCCTTTACGGTGCGCGCGCACGAAACCTCTTGATCTTAGAACGAAGAACAATGGGATAACTACATGCGTAACGTTCTCCGCCTCTCGCATGAGGGGACGTGCAAGATGGCAACGCTCCGTTCTCCAGGGATAGCGTTTTAGGGGAAGCCTGCCGTCACTGGAAAAGAAAAACGAAGAAAAGAGAAGAACAGTGGCTCTCACGGGAGAGACGGCGGGGGGGAGGAGGAGGAAGTGTGGATACTTTCTTCCATCTCGACAAAGATAGCCCCTGCGTGTCCCTCCGTGAGAGAGAGTGCGGCGAGAGGAAGGCGTTCTTTCTCGTTCTTACTTACAGAGAGAGATGACTGCAAGAGGGTCGCAGCGAGTAGCTCACCGCGATCCGAGAGTGTTCTACACACGCTAATCTTATAAAATTCGTTTCTCTTCCTCCGCTTTTTCCGACGCCTCGACTCAGACCGCTCGCTCTGACACTGTCCTACACATTCTTTCGTGGAGCGATGGAGTCTCAAGTCTCCCCGGTGCCCATTACAGTGTGGAACTACGCCAGGGCTTCCCTTTGCGGGTGGTAGTCTGAGGACTGGCCTGTCTCGTGTATGGCCTTGTCGGATTTCCATGTTGTGAGCCTTTTTTCCGAGTAATCGTGATGTGAGCGAGGCACCCAGTCTAACAGCCTTGAAGGGAAACGGCCACCTGTCCTGTGCCTCTCCTCTTCCTCCTGTATTCTGTGTCATCCTCTAATGTGCTCGTCGCCTCAAAAATGATATAGGGCCCACTCTCCACTTCCCAGCGTGGCCCCCACGGCAGGCCGGTTGCCTTCTTGCAGATCATAGTAAGGAAGAAAAAAGTTGTGAGACGCACATTTGTCATGGTGGGGGCATGGATGAAGCAGGCATTCTCCAAAGCCCATGTCATCTCTTCCTCTTGCTCGTCCTGCGATACTTTCTCCCCCTCCACTCATTGCTGCCGCTGCATGAAGACGCCGGTGAAGGCCGGGCAGCTCAGCGAGGATGCACTGAGCTGCGGAGGAATGCGCGGTTCGTTCGGAACACCGAGGCTTTAGATGCTGCCTGCGAAACTGCGATCCTCGTTGGCGTCCGGGTCTCGTGAAATGAGGCGTCTGATGCGTTGGGCTAACCAGTAGTGTATATATATATGTGTTTGTGTGTGTTTGAATTACAGTATTGTGACGGCAGTGCGAGTTTCTCATCACGGAGGTGGGTGTGGGGGGACGAGGAGACCTTGATGCTATGACCTGCTCTCTATGAAGCGGTCGTGATCGAAGTGAGCGCATATGCAAAAGGATATATATATATATCTTTCTCAGGATCATTCAAGTCTATTTTCTGGCTACGATAGCGCGTCACGGAGGTGAAGTTAGGATGAGGTGGAATGACTATGATTACCTTCGGAGCAGAGAACATAGCTTTTGTGACGACCGCTTGGTGAACAGGAAAAGCGGGGTTTCCCAGTCACAGTGGGGAGCAAGACAAGCGACGACGACATACTTCCGGTTCTGTCGGGCTCTTGAAGTGGGATATCAGTGCTCCAAACTGGGGAAACGGGCCGTGATGGTCGAGGAGTAACGAAGTAGTTCGATAAAAAACGAGTTTTTAACCTCGATCTGTGATGTATCCTGTTGCTTTTCTTCGGCGTTAGTCTTACGTTTGCTTTGTCGATAGAGGAGGAGAGGAAAAGATGTGTTCGTCAGTCGATTCCTCTGCTGCGGGTATGCGGAGTGCTCACCAAACGTACCCATCAGGTAATCCTGAAGCCGCAGACAGTCTTGGGAAGCAAGATAAACCACGAGTGCTGTGGTGGCGAGTGGTGTCTTGGGCTACTTAAGGCTTGCTCAAACTGTGCTATTCGATAGAGGTGTGACAATGTATTTTTTTCATTTCTGCAGTTCATTATGTTGCTCCCCTGGCCTTATTTCTCTCGCCCCTCTCTTCTACTCTAGTGGCGATGCCTTATTCCACCATCCGCACTCGCTTCGATAATTCAATCCAGTCGATCCTCTCCGGCTCTCCCTTCTATCCAAGTCGCCCGCGCTGTCTGCGGGATAGCTTGTAGCAAGAAAAAACTCACGAGAGCGGCGGACAACACTCCTTATCCTTCTCCGGGTATACCATGCCCATCTCTAGTGGCCTCCTGAACGTCGCGTGTCTCCTTCTGGCGGCTGCACTGACTTTGGCCGCTGCCAGCTCTTGCACTATCCAGCACTGCACCGGGTGTTTGCTCGAGTTCTGCTTCACTTGTGATGAAGGCTTCTATACCAACGGTACGTACTGTTCACCGTGTCCTACGGAGAACTGCCAGCAGTGTCCTATTGGCGGATGGTGCTTCAACTGCAAGGATGGCTACGATCTTTTCCACACCACTGGAAGTGGTGGGTCCGTTCAATCCTCGCCCTATGGCGACTGCAAATCGCAGAAGGAGGCTACTAACTGCACGGATCCCCTGTGCTCCAACTGTATAGCGGGTTTTTGTGCGGCTTGTCAACCCGGCTACTTCGTTCGAAACAATGTGTGCCTCCCATGCCAGACTGAGTACTGTACGATATGTAGTATGGGTGGCTACTGCATGGCTTGCAAAGCTGGCTATAAGCTCACCTACCCTACCAGCTCTAGCGATGACAGTGAGGGCGCTCGGTTGGGGGTCTGTGTCATTTCCACGAGGTAACCCGTAGTACCCGGTTATGCCGTTCTATTTATTTTTGGAGTATACGTCTTCTCCGTTCCGCGGTCACGATCGGGTTCAAGCTGTTGATCAGTGATAACCTGCTGCTGCGCTTGTGACGAGATCCGCCCCCCTCCCCCCCAATTTACCGTGCCGTACGTCGCGGCCAACAGCGTGTGCTACCCGAGAAGCGGCAGCTCCGCCTTCAAGAACACGTCCGTCACCACTGCAGAGAGTCCATCTCCCCATCGTCGCCTTTAGGTTTGTGTGTGCAGCACCCCCTTTAGGCGGCTGGGTAGAAATGGAGAGACAGAAGGAGGGCACCAAATGGTACAGCCATGTCGACCGTTATCCCTGAGTGCCAACTGTGGACAGCTGGCCGTAAAGGGTGTGGCAAGGCAGGACAATGGAAAGGAAACGGATGTTGGAATGTACTCTATTTCCCCCCTGCCCCGAAATCTTTGCAGATTCCACTTTCCACTTCGTGCGTGAGGATCGTGTCGGCGAGGCGCTACGGAGAGGCGCACCCTAACTCATCATACATCGCTATCGTTGGACGCCGTTGTCAACGAGCGTTAACCTTTTTTTTTCATATTTGAGTGGCAGAGTCCTCACGTTCTTCTCTGATCGAGGAAGTGTTCGCGTAGCCGTACCATAAATTGAGAACGGGAGTCGGAGAGGCGGCAAACCCACGACCTATCAGTAAGCGAGAACTGCATTCGTTCCTCATCAACTCCTCTGCCCTACCACATCCTTGCTTTTGGTAAAACTTATATTATGCTGCGCCTCCGTAGAAGATGCTCCAGGACCCCCTTTCTCTTTTACGGCTAAATCCACTCCAGCTCACGTTCTCCGTGATTTCTTTTCACCTATCCTTATTTCATTTCCTTCATCTTCTCATGCGCACCCTCCCAGAAATCATCTCTCTCTTTTCTTTTTGCTCAAGGCGCTGGCGTCACTTTCCGGATTGCAGCAGTGTGAGGTGATGAGCAGGTCAATGTGCACCTTCAGGGAACGATCGCATCTCGTTCTCCTACCTGTGAGAGAAAAAAGATGCAAACAGGAAAGTTAGAGGAGAATCAGAACCTTCCTTACACACCTGTTGCATGACACTTGACTTTGAATGGATAACAATGCAGTTCCTTTCGCTTCGGCGATCTCTCGTCACTGAGTTGTAATCCATATGGAAAGATTCTCTGGCATTCCTGCCTCGCTTCGTAAAGATTCGTATGCTGAGTTTCCGTGTAGTTCCAATCTGTTTTTCCGAAGAAAAACCCGCGGAAGTCAAAGTTCGCCTCCTTCTTTCGCCCCTTTCCCCTTCGTCGTCTATGGCCGTGGATGACGCAGCGCGAGGGCACAATAGGCACGGGACATCACCAACAAAACTCCATCGCGCACACTTCTTGCTTTACCGCAAACACCATGAAAAATGAGATGCGTGTCAGCAACGAGGCTGCTGTGGGAAGTCGTTGTTTCTTTACCGTGAAGCTCCTCCCTCTCCTTGCATGCTCCCCCTCTTTGGCACGTTGTAGGCCACACGTTGACGTTGGCATAACAGCGGGCCACGCTTTCTTCCGAAAGAAAAAGCGATCCTCAAGCAGTTGCCCTCCCTTCATTTCCTTCTCAATTGAATTTATCTGACCTGCTCAGCACGCTTAGGCAGCACAGCGTAATCTTCTCTCTCCTTTATTAAAGAAGCCGTTGCTGCAACGCTCAAGAAAGTCATGAGGGGAATTCATGACTGCTGAAGTTGCCTTCGTCGATTCTTTAGGGATGCGTGAAGCTGCTACAGCTTTTCTTTGGGGTAAGGCACCAACTTCGCCCAGATTTTGCCGGCCACCTCATTGTGGTATCGGGTTTTAGTACCCGCTACGCGGGAAGGCCAAGCGCCTGTATTTTATGTGTGCGTGTTAGGATGCTAGCATTGATGCGGCAAAGAAGTCTTGGTTGACGTTCCACAGAGGCGACCTGCTGCAGGACATATGTTTCGATAAAATTACCAGGATCCATACAAAAGGGCCACCATTGAGGGACCAGATCAAGCCCTACCTCCAATCCGGGCAAGTCGGTTCCCCGCCCCGCCCCCTCCCTCCTTGAGCTCCCTCTACACAGCGTAGTTTTTCGCTTCCCGGGCTTCGCGATTGGGAGGGTCTTGGTAGGCTACGCGCATTCATGAGATTCGGTTGACCTCGATGTCATTATACGGGATCGATATCGCTTGGCGATGGATCCGTATCTCACGCAATCGGTCATGGACTTCTTGGAGAACATCAAAGTGCCACCCTCCTGTTGTAGGGATTTCGCTGTGTAGTGAGTCTGTCTGGAGAGGCAGAAAGAGTTGGAGAAAAGAGAGGCAGGTAACGCAGCAGCGAAATGTGACAGAAGGGGCAAGCAGGCACGCGACTACAGCCGCCGCCTGCGTAAATATTCGTTCCGACAGCCCCCGCATCGCGTCCAGTCGCGCGGGGCACCCCCTCTAATTCTTGTTCCTGGGTGCTTTTCTTGTGGCTTGGACACCGGCACGGAGGACACGCTGAGTGGATGCCTGCCAAACGGACATCTGCAGGAACCAATGAAGCAAACGCATCGCCCTCACACGCGGCACACCAAGCAAGGGACCCAAATCACGAGGTGCATCGTCCAACGGAATGGAAAAGCTCGGGAACTAAAAGTTCATCGCACACGCATCCACCACTGCGGAGAAAGTCACACGGACGCTGCTCAGTTGCAGGGCGCGCCTTTACGTTGCGTCCCGATCGTGCCAGCCGTACGGCGTCCATCCACGGACAAGCGAAGAGTTATGAGAACATGGAGAGTGAGGTGAGCCTGGCAGCAATAGGGTGCGTAACGACCCGGTCGCCTCGCAGTGACACCGAGGCGCACAAAGACGGAGCACAGGCTCGTCAAACAGACAAGAGAGGAGGGATAAACATTATCATCATCGAGGCAGTCTTACGTGGTATCCCGATATACCGGTACAGCAAATGTTACGCAGCATTCGCTTCTCAGATCCCTCCAAAGAGACATACAGCGTCGAAGGACTGTGCCGGGCTGCCAAAGATCATTCAGAGGTGTTCGGAGAAGCGCGTCCAACAGAAAGCACCCACACGGCTTCTCCGATCGAGAGGACAGAGAAGATGAAGCACAGGCGAGGACGAAAATTACGTGGAACTCACTGAAACCGGGGAGCATGACGTTTTAAGCAACGACAGGCATCGTCCAGCTGAGACACAGCCTGACACAAAGCCAAATATCGGGCTCAACGGCAGCCGACCTTGTAAAAGAAGAAACGAACACAGAAATCGAACAATGGTCAACTAGGGCTTTAACATAGCGACCATTCCGCTACGACAGAGCCGCGCGATAGCTAAACCAAGTCAATGGAAGAGAGAGAACAGAAAGTAGGCCACGGAGAGCGCCATTGGAGGCTCCAAAGACGGATAAACTGCAACCAGCAGACCTGGTGGTGATCATAAACTGTCAAAAGAGGAACGTAAACAAATGGAGGACGAACATACCAAACGTAAAAACGCGTGATACACCCAACTGAACTCCGAGCGCACTTCGATGCACTCGTTTCTCCGCTAAACCACACGAAAAACGATGGGCACAACATTTTCATCGGTGCGCCACCTTCACAGCTCACGCACAGAACATTCTCAGGGTGGGTGGGTGGGCTTAAACGTTCTTGCCGCGCACGTGCTCGCCGTGGCTTTCGTGTTACGCTACACAAGTCATTGTCGTGTGTAATGAAGACCTAGAAGAGAGGGCATCAGGGAGGTAAATGGGGTAATAAGAAGCAGGGGAGAGTGCAAGAAGTTCGTGGCATCAGCGACAGCATTTCTCGCGCCGGACTTTTTACGCCATCACACAGCCACCGCTGATCCACCGACCATCACAGTTTCACACCACCAGATCTAACCATCTCACAAGAGGTCCTTGCCTTTGACAAGCACACGCTCAGGTGTCGTGCCACTGCATTTCTCCATCGTGAAGCGATTTTTGGAATAGAGCACCCTCCTCCGTATCCTCCTCGAGCCCATCTACTCATTGCCCAGCAGTGTCTGCTCCTGAGCTGCCACTTCCTCTCCCTTCAAAAAAAAAGATGATGAGCTCAGCCTCGACGGCTGTCCTTCATTCAGATCGGATGCTGTACACGTTCCTCTGCACACCCGTTCCATTTCTGCATGAATTGATTAACGAGATCCCTACCGTGATGCGCAGGTGGCACACGATTTACAGAGCCTTGTGTGCAACCACCCCTCTGCCACTCCACCGCCGGGATCCCTGCAGTGTCCTGTATTCGCTTCGCTGGCTTATGCCCAAAGCCCTGCGCATGGTGTGCTACGCCTCAAATTCAACTGTACCGCGGCAAGCCTCAAGTTGCATCTTGTCTCTCGATCAACGGCTACCCTGCGCTCACGAGTGGTGCGCATCTCTTTACTTTTCCAGCCCAAACAACCGCAAGGTACACATCCATGCTGACATTGTGCGCTCTCCACCGAGCTCTACGATGCTGTATCTTTACACCGCTACACGTTCAGGCATGCGCCATTACCGCTGACCCTCTCCACCGCGACTTGGCGAGGTAGATGTCTCATACAACACACCATAACGTTACCGTCAAACCTATTGCGTTGTGACATTCTCAGCTAGTAGCACTAACGCGGTGGAACACTTCCCAGCCTCCTCCTGACATGTGGTACTGGTAGACCACCACACCGATCCCTTTGCCCCCTCCCTCTCCCTCCATAGGGATCCCGCAACGGTCCCCTTAGCCAGGAGGCTGACTTTGGTGAGCTCCCTCCCCCCACATCTATTTCCTTTCGCTCTCCCCTCATAAACTCCAGGGGCGAAGTGTCACACTTGAAAGACCCCATCGGAAGTATGCCACGCAGCCGCACCGAAGGAATGTCCTTGAGCACACCTCCCCTTCCAATCTATCCTCGAGTGTGTGTGAGTGTGTGACAGGGGGGCGCCGTCATTCCCATGCAACGAGAGGGGCTTGCAAGGCTCAGGTAACGTCAGCGCAGTGAAGTCATCCCGTGCAACCAAGCAGAGTTGCGGAGGCTCTGCAATGCAGCGAGCTACAGCTTCAACTGGTATCCCATCTCCGGTTTTTGAAGATCTCAGGAGAAAAGCTTGACTTCCTCGACAGGCGAACAATGGCAACAAACTCAGATCCCCACCTAGGTGTCCTTCTTGGATAGACTTGGCCAGCTTTTTCTCTGCCCCATCTCCACTGCCTACGGCACGAGAGCCTCCCGTCTGCGCAGCTTCCCGGCCCATGCTTTGTACTGCACGTCCTTTCTTGCTTGTTCCCAACTTTGGCTTCCTTCTCAGTACTCTCTCACGATTTGAGGGGGGTGGGGGCGAGTGCACTGCAGAAGAGACAACCTGAACCCAGAGATTTTTAGCTAGACGAGCTGTTCTACTTCGGGCCCAAAAAAGTGTGGGTGTGTGGACGGGGATTCATCTACGATACCAGTGCGGGAAGCTTCGTCAAAGCTGTGCCGATGCGTGCAGATGCAGGGGCGTAACCGAGCTGGCTCACGAAGGTCGTCGTTGGTCTCAACGAAAAGGCAGCCAGGGGATACTATATATATATGGGGATTGGCGAAGTACCTTCAACTCGAGGTTCTCACTTCAGGTGCACTGGGAACGCTTCCCAGTGCACCGGGGGCGGGGGAGATAACGTGGCGATGGCCTGGCGTCCATTTTGTATATCGTGTGGTCAACTTTCCCGCCTCACCATCGCTCTCTTCTCATCATCAACATCTGATATTAAACAGCCAGCTGGCAGTAGCTTCATCGATTTCCTCCTTCAATCATGGCGGACTCTCCGGGCAACCGGAGTGCTCCTCTTCCAACGCATCTCGGCAGATGACAGGAAGACTTGAGAGGGGTGACACTTCTCGCCCACAACGGAGGATGTCTCTCTGCAGGGGATTTCTGCGCATATACCCGATCTGACGCTGCTAAGCCGCTTTATCGCCAATGAGTCCCGCCGCGCCCCTTTATTTGCGTCCGCGTAGCTGAGAGAGGTGGTCGGCGGTGCTGAGTACCGGGGGCACCCAGATATGTGGTGATCTAGTCTGCCGTCTGACATCTTCTCAGGTGCTCCAATGCTAAGCCCCGGTAGCCGTGCCGAATCTCGAGAGCACCTGTAAATGTGGTTGACAGTGTGTAGTGAAGTACAACTGCGGTGCGGCTACGGTAACGGTCCGCTGTTCTCCCTGTTCTCCCCCCCTTCAGCACTTCGTCCCTTCCCTATTCCTTTCATGCCTTCCCTCTTGCCACAACTCATCACCTCTGTCTTCTCCTCTCTCCTCGATGGTATCGGGGCTGTCGCTGTCAACTCGCCTCATCCGCTCATCTCGTCGCGTTATCCTCCTCCCGTCTGCAGCTCAGCCATTCGCTATCTTCTGCCCCCCTCAGACCCCCACCCCCACCACATCCTTCCCTTCACTTCCCATACCCCCTCATTTCGTTTATCGCCCTCTTTTCTCTTTCTTCATTGTTGCCGTTCGTTGCGTGAATCCTCGTCTGTACGCCTCTCGCCTTCTCGCTGCCTCGTCATGTCGATTCCCTTCCCCCGTCTGCGTAACGCGTGTGCGTTCTGCTGCCTGCTCGTGCTGATTGTGAGTGTCCCTGGGCTGCCGCCTGTGCGAGGTACACGAGCCGCGGACGACGTAAGTATCAGTGCTGTTGCTGCGGTTGGAAGTCCCGGTTCACGGATGCGGTGCGCAAACAGCACCAGTTGCTACAGCACGGAGGAGAACGGCTATATGAGCAACTTCCTCACCTTGTGGACTGTAAATTTCCCCATTTTCAGCGAACGGTGGGGACCCTTCACGGGGGACACGTACTGCAGTCTCGCCGGTGTGAGCTGCTGGACGGACGGGGTGGAGCTGAACTTCTCTGCCATGATGCTGGAGGGGAACTTACCGCCCGTGCCGTCGAATACCGTTCCCACCCAGCTACGTGTGACGCTGATCGATGTGAGCAGCAACCCGGGTATTACGGGCCCGTACCCTCCTAGCTGGAACAGCATCAGCTCCCTGGCTTCGATCTCTCTCGCTGGGACGTCGCTGTCCGACCTGTCGCTAGACACGTGGATCAACATGACGCAGCTGCGGAAGCTCGACCTCTCCAGCACCAGCGTGACGGGCCCGCTG